>JAMKCH010042670.1:0-12503 GCA_023653785.1 Ophioderma brevispina | reverse complement strand
GGAACGCTATTGCAGGGGAATAATAACGATAAAAAATAGGAACAAAACCTTATAAAAAAGATTGATTACAGCATTACAAAAATAAAAAAACGATGATAGAATATAGGAATGCTATAAACTAATCATAAAATAGATACCGGATGCTGAGACCAAAGAATAGAAAAAAATATCTTGATAATAAAGAAGTAATGTGAGTGCTGTCATAGATGTTAATTAAAAACATAGAAGCGTAACACATAATACACATTCTACTCGTTACTGTAAAGCCCTATTGGATCGTATCCTCATAGGAGTCATTCCATCAGGTTAGGACTCAAAGTGTGACAGGCTTCGTATCATCAAAAGTAGCACACTACTTTAGATACAGTTATTTCATGCAAGATCACCTTTGGGGTTGTAAGAAATTTACAAGTTGTAGACATACGCAAGTGTTCTGGGCCGAGGTATGATCGAAAACTAGCCTGTTTGATGGACATTAGGCACGGTGTTCGTGTTAAGTATTGAATTTCACAAATTCAAGGTTTTAGACATTTATAGTATGAATTTGTCAAAATGATTTTGTGTACTACTTGAGGGGCATAACAGTCCCAGACCAAAGCTGAAGTAGTTAATTTGTGACAAAATAAAGCAAATATTGGCAATTTGTGTTTTGACATGGCGTCAGTTCTCCGCATTATAAGCATTTGGGTTACATTTCGTTCTTGATGGGATATGTGGTAATTTATTACCACAACTTAAGTTTTTTTGTTCGGGTGTGTCCTTAAACATATACATTTAGTTAGTTTAGAGATTATGCACTATTTTGTCACTGTACCAAAATATTTGTGTGCCAAACAAAAGTGTGTGGACATATATTGAATTAAATTTTGTCACAATTTTGAGGGAAGAGGAATGATCCGATATTAATTATCACAAAATGAATTGACTTGTAGGTCTTTCAGCGACCACAAACTGCAACATGTAAAACTTTGTAGTGGTTGTAAATCCCCAGCACATAGCAGAAGAAACAATACCAAATGCCAAATAAATACAAATACCAAAAAAGATAAAAAAAAGAAAAAATTTGACAAATCGACACATTCACTTTTATTGGTTTACAAACTAAACATATTAAACTTTTCCTTTAGTGCATTTCATACTCTATTCATTAGTACACAAACTTATTGTAATCAATCATATTGTAAAGTTAACAAAATGAGGAATTTGTGAATTCAGACTTTAACACAGACCAACCGTGTCTAAGGCCAGCAAACAGGCATTGTTTTATCATACCTCGGGACAAGAACAATGCGTATGTCAACAAACTTGTCAATTTTCTTGCACACCAACGGTGCATTACATGAAATAACTGTTATCAAAGTAGTGATACTTTTGATGATGCAGAGTCCATTGTCACACTTTGAGTACTAACCTGATGGAATGACCCATAGCAATTATTAAGGAAATCTTGCTTCAACTGTGAGAGTTACATTATTATTACAACTCATGAATATCATGAACAAAATAATGCTATTTCATTGGCTAATCATGCTATTTCATTGCGCGAGCTATTTCCCTAGGAAATAGATTTGATGTTTCCCTACAACTCGTCCCCAGAGTCACAGTGAGGTGTAATTAAAACCAATACTACATGGTTTATATGGGAAATAGGGCACACTATTTCCCTTATTAGCTAAACCCGGCCTATTTACCCTCACCATTCGGGTCGGGTGATAGACCCGTAGCCAGTACATCGGGAAAATAGTGTGCCCTATTCCCTCTTACCATGTAGTATTTGTTATACTGTCGAACCGACATGGCAGAAGAGACGGCATATTCGACACAAGAGCCATTGAATCCATTCTAGCACAGAACTTTTTACTGGTAATAGGAGATTGCAACGCAAGGACAGGACTGAAAGATCAAAGTCGCTCGCCGCTTGGAAAGAACGAGAAAATGTAAAAAAAATTTGGACTGCAGGTAAAAACAGCTCCATCATGCAAGAATATAATTTCATATGAAAAGGGAAAGCTCTGGAGGTAGTAGGTATCAGCTTGAATACACATTAAACCGAAGGGAATGGAGGAGCAGCATCTGATTATGTAGAGGACATACATGCTTTGGTCAGTTTGGGCTCAGGACATAGGAATGGTATTAACGGGTTAGAGACAGTCTCGGGTAAAACAGAATGGGTCAGAAAGGACTCGACATGATTGGCGTCGGCTCAGAATAGAACTGACATCCAAGAGACAGTCATTATGGGTACGCAACCTCCATCTCTAGAAGATGCTAATGTATCGGAGACAGCAACTCTCACAATATGCGAAAAAAGTGATGCCATGTAGGGAGACAGCCCCTTTTGGGGAGTGAGCGTTACCACCCTCTGGAGTGTTTCCTGAGTAAAAAATCCAATACTTCAAAATATATTTGGTACCACTGGATAGCTTAGATGGTCTTCTTTCTATTGGACATCAAAAAATATGTAGAAAACATACAGAATAGACGTCACGTGATGTCATAAGTCAAGAGAGAGTATGAAAAAATACGGGATATTGGATGTCACGGATAATCAGATATAGGACTGTCGATTTTTTGCTGACTTACCAAAAAGTATAGCACTAAAACTCTCTGTTTATTATAAAACTAGTCGTTCTGGCCATCATTTCGAGCCAAAAAACCACACGGGAATCTGATATTCCGAACGTTTTTTTTTTGGTTCTACATGGTCGATGTGAACTGTCAATTTTTCTGCCTTTTGGACTACTGGCCACATCCCCAATCCACCTCTTCAAGATCTTCCTAATACACTGACTTCTATCCGGTTGGTGCTTATTGTTGCACGAAAAGGAGCAGAAATACCAATTGGAAATTACAATAAATATCCCCCCCCCCCCCATATTCGGTAGAGGTGAGATAAGCTTGCTAAGAGGAAAGATGAAATAGACATGCATCACGGTCTCAGAAGATGAAGCTCAGCCAAGATTCAATGTAGAAGAGCAAGCACACGCAAAAAGCAAATATTGTCTAGCACTAGCAAAACTTAAAAAAGGGCAGCTTACAAGGAAATACCAATAAGAAAAGCTAGAAAACTGGGCATTAACTTATTTTCCTTATCGAATGAGGTTTGGAACATGAAATAAACAATTAAAATATCCCTCACAAAATTACACATTATGTTAGACTCTGTGTGCTGTCCGATACTTGATCCTGGGGTCCAAAAATGGAATTGAACATCAACACATTCAAACCAATTTCTTCCTTTTGTTCAAACATATAATATGTTTAAAAAAGGAAAAGAGCTTAACATTTGTAAACATACTTTATGAGTGTATGTACATGTATCCACCCCGTGTATCACTGTCGCAAGTGCCCCTATCCAGTCAATGTGGATACAGTGATAAACGTTATTGTATCGTCGATATTGTTTTTGAAAACCCATCAAAAAACGTACAGGCCACACAAATTGAATGAGGGAAATGATCAGTATTTAAACGACCGATATTTTTTTTTTGCACTTCCGCATGCGGTACTGCAAAGATCCGCTTGCACTTCGCATGCGGAAGTGCAAATTGTCCGCGTGCACTTCCGCATGCGGAAAGTGTACGAACCCGCTTGGCACTTTCCGCTTGCGGAAGAGCAAAGGAAATGTTGCACATCGCAAGCGGATGTGCAAAAATAATGGTAAATAAGGGTAATGATTAAAATAGTAGCTTAAATTCTTCTGATACCAACCAATTGACCACTTTTGGTAAAATATGAAGTTATGGGGACGAAGCTGTAGTGATGGACCATGGGCCTTTAATTGAAAATGCTAATGAAACATTATAATTGCATTTTCTGGTGACTGATTCCGGCTTGAATGACCAAAAAATAAGTGTGCATGACTACGTTCAATTTGTCAATAGACCCTCTTCTTATAAAATTCATATCTTTATTTAGGTGTTGGCATCATGATTTAAATGGCCGAAGATTTCTTTAAAATTTTATATATAGTACATGCGTTTGTGCTGATAAACATCTGAAACTAATAAAAAGTATGGCTTACCGTATTCGGTTTTGAGAAAAAGACTTTCAAAAAAGTACATTTTTACTAAAAATTTTACATTATTCCCACGCAACTCTATGGGAAAAGTGATTTACCGATACTAAAGTGCCCAAAAAAGATAACAAAGGGGCCGAACGTTCTGATTTTCACACGGTTAGGGCTAGGTTGCATACTTGAAAATACCGAAATAAAAAAATGCGTCACCGGATTAGTTTTCCTGAAAATCGTCGAAAAGGCACATTTAGAGGGAAACGTTCCGTCTTCACTAGAGGAAGATGCGTGTCGCGTTTTTCCCTATCTGTCACGCAGCAAAACAAAAAATGGGTGCGTGAAAGGTGAGATGCGTAATTAATCAGGCGCGTTCTTAGACTAGGTCTAGCAAACATACGCGATTTTGCAAACGCTTCACAAATTAGAGTAAATGCAGAAGTGGAAAATCGCCATGAATTTTTGCGACGCTAAAACGAATGCACGCTTGCTCAATGCTCATCTCCGAGTTTATTAAAGTCGGCTTGCGCGACTCCTTAGAAACCAACTCATAATGCCAACACTAAAGGTGATTGTTCGATTTATGGACTTGTGTCTCTACTTGATAGAGAGCTGGCACTTGCACATACACCCCATCAAGTTACCAGGGGAAAACAAACTTGCTGGTTTGATGGTAGACGCGATAATGCATGTTGCAAAGCCCCTATTTAGAAACAGTGCTAATATTGAGATGGTTAACTACTGAATTACAGAGTTTTTTGTTTATATCTTGGGGAAGAAATGGATTTGAGGGCTAAAATTGCAGGACGACAATAAGAAAACTACGGCCTCGCCTTTCATCTGATACTAAGTATCACAATCGATACTACTTCTGGGAGCTGCTCTCAAAGACGATCGGAAACCTACGCACCGTTTTCATATAAACCAAAAACTAGTTTCATTCTAAACGTGGTCGAAATAAGAAGCCGAAAACATGGACCCAAAACTATATAGGCCTACCAGCGGTTAGAACAAATTCTCAAGTTGCTTTATAAAACGGTGATTACACTAGTTCCACTGGGTTAAATTCGGATACAGTTTTTTTTGAGAACAGTTTAAACGAGAGTGCGTAAAGGTTGCAACGAGAGGATTTCCACCATAACAGGTGTCCCAAACCTAAAAAAATCGGAAACTTCTGATTTTCACTATGTAAGCTTTCCATCAAAAATCCCCATCTAAAAGATTAACAAAGCTGAGAAAATTTTAATGCGTATAGGAGGGAATAGGAAATTCAGCCTTATGTTTTAGATTGAAATATAAGCAAATCAAAATCGCTTTTTTCTCTTTTAAGGACAATTTCGCTCGCCAAATATAAGGTAAGGAAATCTATTGATGTGGCTACTCTACTATAAAATTACATATTATGACCACAATATGTGGGTGCTCAAAATCTCTCGTTGCACTTTAAATACGAAAAAAAAAAACACAAGGGGGGCGGCGACGAGACAAACGTACAGGACAAAACCTTAGGACAAACCACACTCATATTTCTGAGTGACTTCTGAAGGGTGAAACTCAGACGCCTAACGAACCGATAATGTCGAAGGGTGTTATGATGTGTTCTCAGTGGGCCTCCGACGAAAAATCCAACTTTTTTGGCCGTATGCCAGCAAACGTGTTAGCTAAACCCGATTTAGCTTAAAATCGCTCTCGTAATTAAAATTGCATTAAACGGTCATGGCATGCTTTAAAAACATACTTATATTACCACCCAACAAAATGGTTTCATTATAGTATGTATTGGTATCAACGTAAAATCTGCATGACGGCAGTAGTAATTGAGAGAACCCGTATATTTGATAAACAATCGGATTAAAGCATGTGTTTGTGGACAAGCTTCAAGGACATTCCAAACTGAAAGTGATCTCATACAGCGCTGGCAGCGGGACCCAGAAGAGTTGGAGTCCAAGAAAAGATTCTATTATCAACACTAGAACTAGCGTACGAACGTGTTGAAGGATAGGCGGCCACCGTAACCGTGTTTTGCAAAATTTATAAATATTCATACGGTCATCATTCAGAACGCGCCGCGTACGCCGCATGCGCCGTAAACCTGGTGGCATGGACCCGGCTACATGTTCTATGCAAATGTGGACTAATGAATTTAAATTGGTACACAAACGCTAGGTAAATCAGGGAATTATATGAATGAAATTGGGTACACGCTATGGAACTAAGTACGCACTGGGGAAAAAAGATGGTTACGGCTTTGAGCATCGCGTTTCTCTAATCTAGTGTTATTAGAAATCCGGTGCGTAAAGTAAACAAAAATACGCATAAGCGGTCATGATCGTCAAAGTGGACACGGACGCGTACCGTGCGCGTGGCCCAGGTTTCTTGCAAGACGTACACAGTTGAATTCTCGCGGTATATGTGTCATACCGTGGTATTATGCCAATTTTTTGTTTGGTGCTTTAAACATACGATGTAAGTGAGCTGTATTGTCGACGGCTGCACCAGTGGTGACCGTATACCGACAAGGAGTATCAGAACAGAATAGCTTATTCAAGGTCCAGAAAAGCAGCTCAAAGAAACCGACAAGGAGAGATAATGAGTGTGCGGTGCGGTTAGACCATGTGTGAGCTTTGTTACAACTGTACTCTGCGTCATTTTAACGGGGTCAAATCCAACTCCGCATCTTGATAAGTCGTCCGCGAAAACAGGAGAAGGCACTGTCAGTTAGGGGTATATTTATCCTTGAAAATTTAAACATTCCCGATTTGGTCATTTTAAAAATCTGTGTTGCAGATATGTCAAGGCTACTGTTGAGGTACGAAAGTAATAATTAAGAACTGTCTCTAGCCGTTGCCCATGGACTTTAACATGGCAGGAAACCCATACTGCGTAACGTGCTTTACGCGCGGTTTAAGCGGAAAGGGACTTTGCATTTGAACTCCGCCAATTTTGGCGGGTCGAAAACGATGAGAATTCCCGCGGGTTTCGAAACTCGAGTTCTAAATCCAATTTTACACTTTATTTTGAACTTTATCTTGTAAAAATTACACAAGACCTATGTTGATGACGATATGATTATTACATTATTCAATTTGACATGAGCATTTACTTTAAAATATGGTGGGTAAAAGTTTGGAGCCGTGCTCATTTTCTACAAATCTTTGATGGTTGTTTCATTGCTTCGTTTCGCGAGGAAAAGTCTACCGCTTACGTGCAAAAAAAATTGATAAGAATCTTAAAAATAAGGCCTTATTCCCATCTTAAAACATAAAACTCACTAAGTGGGCACTTTCCAGAAAGAATAATTGACAGGGAAACTGGAGCCATGTTCCATCCCTCCTGACATCGTAAAATGATTCGAATCAGTAAAAACCGTCTGCAGCGTTTAGCGGGCAGGTCAATAACATCCGTGCGTAAAATACGCGTCGCAAAGGCCAAGTCGCTGCGTCGTCAATGCACTAAATTTGGTCATTGCGCTACGCGCTGATTGCACTGCTAAACACGCAAAGTGTTGAAAATACGCCGACAAAAACGATGGAATTATGAACTGGTTAAATGTATTCGGTGTGATTATTCCACTTTAAAATCAGCATTTATTGGGAGTGAAAAAAAGAGGTTCTCTTTAAATAATTCTTTAGTTCAAAATCTTTAAAATTCGGGTTCGCTTTTCCGAGGTTTTGTTGGCCAAATCATTACCGTCTAGGATAGGCTATAAAGCTTATAGGCCTATAGGGTTCGGTTATGGCCTAGTGCATTACGGTTTTTTGTACCGGTGAGGGTTTAATTAAACATATGTTTTTTTTATATTTGAGCTTGAGTCATAATGGCTATAGGCCTTATCTTTTATCAATTACACGTACGAGTCAGGAACATTCGGTGTTGAAATTAACATAGCCTTTGCCTAGATATAGCATTTATGTTGTAGCAGGTTTGAAACACGTCCCGGAATAACCGACCTGGCTCTTCGTGTTACAAAATACCCCCCCAAGAATAAAACCTAAGTCTGGAATATAGCTAAAAAACATAGTTTTCAATAACCCTGCAGACCCCTATCGAATAATTAAACATAAGATTACTATGGCGGATAGGGGATTTGGTTACAATCAGAAAAAAAAGAAAAAAAATAAACAAAAAATGTGAAATTTACGTTTTTATTCAACATATAAACGTAGAATAGGCGAAATCGACTTCTACTTGGTTGCAAAAGATGATGTTAACATAGCAGGTGATATAAAATGGAGGAATAATGGTCTAATTAGGGGGGGGGAGTATGTGGCTTGGTAGCTCAAGGTAGTTAAATTCAGAACTCAAGACGGGCCGCCCCTTTAGGCTAGGTATTTTGGATGATAAGGCGGCCAGTTATTTTTTGGACCCTTAGGAGTATTTTCTGTTCCACTCAGGTAGGTATGTACTTTTGGTCCCTTGGGATGACTCACACCACCCCCCCTCCCTAATTCCCTCGGGAGAATAATTTTTCATCCCTTGGGAGAAAGTTTCTCCGTCCCTGGGAGACATGAGAATAATTTTTTGTCCTTTGGGATAGTAATATTTGGTTGCTCAGGCTAGTTATTTTGGGTCGCTGAGGCTAGTGATTTCTGGTTCCTAAGGCTAGTTATTCTGGTTCCTCCAGTATATTTTCAGGTCGCTCAGGTAGTTCCTTTTTCTGGTCGTCCAGGCTAGTTATTTTGTGTTCCCAGACTAGTTATTTCTGGGATGTTCAGCCTAGTATTTTATGGTATTTAGAGTAGGTCTTAGAGCGTCAGTGATTCATCAAGCTAGTATTTTTTCTGGTCAGCTAGTTATTTTTGGTTGCTTAAGGCCCATAGAAGCCAGATAATATTTCTTGTCCCTCGAGACCATTAAGGCCTTTTCAAACGAGGCCATGAGGATGGTATTATCCAGATCTAATTTCAGGATGTGATGAGTTTAGATTGATCCAATTTCACAGTGATGAAATTTTACGTGGCAGGGAAAAATGCGTGTCCCGTTTATCCGCACAGATAAAGCCCACAACTTGCCCCATTTTACTCAATTTGTCATGTCAGGCAGTACTGGGAAGTCCCTTTGAAAACAGCAAAACTTCAGGGGCTTGACCAACTCACGAGGGATTGCTTGTAGATGACTGGTAGTTGCAACTAGAATCTCCTTCCACACTTTGATTGATGTTGCTCATTTTCAGTATTTTTTATCCAAATAATGTGTAGCATTGTTAGAGATGGCCTACTGGAGATGGCCTCCTACACTGTTAAAAATAAACCTGTAAAAAAACAGGCATTTGACTGGCAGCTGGGACTCACTACATGCAGAACGTAAAATAACGAGAGCCGTAAAAAAATACGAAACCATTGCAGGGAACGTAAAATAACGGCGTAAAATCTCAGCTTCAACGTTATTGTAGGTTTTTTTAATTGTTTAAACAATATTAAGAATTAAAACGTTATTACAATCCTCTGACATGCAATTTCACATTGTAGCTATGGCATCATACAAACGTTGTATTTACGTTACCACGTGCTTGTAAAATGGTTATATTTCAGGCAAACAATTTTGAGAAAAAAGGCAATAAACAAAAGGGAAAACGTGAAGAAATAAAGATTTAAACCAGTTTATACACTTTGTTTCGTATGGTAATGTGCACATTCTAATGTAAGCAATTATGAATAGACTTAATAAATATACCTTACATAGATTCGAACCAGGGCTTTAAATTACAAGTCCTAAACCTTATCCACTACACTACACGACTTTACTGATAGCATATGCTAAAATTAAATGTATATGTGTGTGTGTGTTGTGTACCACTTTTTTCAAATTCAACTAAATATAATACAAAAAGGAGGAAAAGAGTTTTTAAACTATTTTTAAAAATGATAGGGAAAATTTTGAATCTTTAATGACGTTACTTGCGACGTTATTTAACACATTTTAGGTAAACTGATTTTCATAGTTCGTATTCTTGCATTAAAAACAAGTAAGTTACAAAAGAACGTAATATTACGGGAAATATAATAATGGTCAGCGTATAAATACTACTTTTTTCAAAATGTGTAGTATTATTTTTAGCCACTGTTTATTTACATTTTTCTGCTTCCAAAGTGTAATTTTATGTTAGGTATAGGTAATAAAGCGTGAAGATTATTGAATAATTGTGGTTTATCGTATTTTAAAAGGTAAAGTCTGGTAAAATTAGGAAAATTTTTAACAGTGTAGAGATGGCCTGTGAACCATGAGAAACAAGAGACATGGCCTTTTGATCCTTCAATCTTAAGTGTAAAGTGCTCCAAAGACTTTTAACCAACCAGTTCTTCAAGTACATGTACCTAGCTTAAATTGCCACCAATTTTTAAAGCAGTGCACTTGAATAACTGGTGATTTACACATTTTTAAACAAACCTTATGTATTGCATGCTTGCTAATGAACAACCCTTGTTTCATTCATTACATGAAAGTTCTCAATCATGGGAATTGGGCGTGGTATACATGCAATTATTTGTAAATTTGAAGGTGTCTCTGCAAAATGCAGTACATGTATATGGTTCTCTTTTGAAAATCATAACCCACTTCATATAACTGTAGTCCACGTTGAGAGGTCAGTACGTTACAAATTACCATCTTACAAAAGGTCAACAAAACTTGTTGTTGAAAGCTTCTAATTTACTCAAATGTATTGCCCAGGTTGTCACCACCAATTTTGCTTACTACAATCGCCCTGGGATGAAAACAATGTTTATGGTTTAAGTGCTTCATAAATTGTCATGGAAATCATTTCAAATTGGTTTATCCATTTTACTTTGACATATTTCCAGGACTATCCCAACCCAAACCCCAAGAGTCTATGCTGGCTGTTCTCAATGTCAATCCTCCTGACCTGAGAGATGATGAGAGAGATGGTAATATCTGGAATTCCCCTTATTTCTTTTTTTCTTGCTTCTTATTAAAAACTATTAAAATAACTTTGTTTGGGAACTAAAACAACTAGCTTGAGCGACAACAAAATCACTAAGCTGGGACCAGAAAAAAAAAAAGGGAACTAGCCTGAGACCAGAAAATAACTAGCTTGAGCAACAAAGAAATAACTAGCCTGAGGAACCAGAAAATAACTAGCTGAGCGACCAAACGGACTTTCCCAGGGAAAAAAATTAGTCTCCCATGGGTCAAAATTAGTCTCCCCCAAAGGGACCAAAAGTTAAAATTCCAAGGGACCAATAAAAATAACTAGCCCGAGGGTCCAAAAAATAACTAGCCTTAGCAGCCAGAAAATAAATGCCTAAATGGGATGCCCTCTAGAGTTTCTGAATTTAACGAGCCTGTAGCTAACTAGCCAAATATCCAATCCCCTAATTAGGCCTATAGTTTTCATATTTCGCCAGAGACGTGATGAGGTCGACATGGTCATGGGAATATGGTTAATTATACCAATTAAATTCGGGGTTGACAAACAGAAGGGACGTACTCAGCACTGAAAGAAATATTAAAGAATTTCTTTACTTCTGAGCAGTTCATACTTAAAAATTGTTCCTTTGTTTATATAATGGTTGCTTACAGGTATACCATTAGCGCCTTTATGAGATGTTAATTGAGTAATTTGAATTAGATTGCTTAGTATAAAAATAGTTAAACATATCATTTCTCAACAAGCAGTATACAGCAGAATTAAAGAAATTCTTTAATATTTCTCAAGTTAATCGTTTGAATTGAAATGCAGGTCTTGTAATTTGCCTAAAAAACAGATCAAGAGGATAGGCCCCGGGGTTCACTTTTGGTTTGCATGGGTGGCGATGTGCGGCCGGGAACCCGGATGATGGTTGAACCACGATACCCGAAAAATTCCAAAATGAAAACAGATTGGCTATCCCATCCTTAGGGCTCTACTTATGAAGTTGTTGAACTATGTGACATTATTAGCTACCCTTTTAAAACATGATTGGCTAATTAATATAAAAATGACATCTTGCGAAGTTTATGATAGTTCCAATATCTGCATAGAACGCATGGGGGGGATTTGAGTAATTACGGTTACAAAATAGCAACGGACTGCTGAAGGCCGGACCGGATTTAGTCTAACATGATGCTTGGTGGAATTCGGGCCGACCGAAGACGAAGCCTCAAAAGCTATAAAAATAAACTGTTAAAATGTATTCTTGAAACCATTATGCAGCACTATTTTTACAACTTTTGGTTTGCATTCATTCTTTATTACCTGATTGACCACTGGAAATATACACTTGATAATAGAAAAAGGCCTACAACCCGGCCTTGCATATAACAATTTCCAAGGACTTTCCAAGAAAAAGGGGCTGAATTGTGACAAACTAATATCCTTCTCGACGCACATTCCCTTTCAGGCTTGTTGAGAACCCCGGGGGGTTTAGGCCTATTCATAGGTTTTTAACTCTTCCGACTCGGCCAATTCTGTTAGTAGCTGGTAGGTCAATTTTTAGTCTCTATTCTGTATTTCCATACCACAAATTCCAAATAAAAAAACACTGGATCCGTT
>JAMKCH010042669.1:0-95495 GCA_023653785.1 Ophioderma brevispina | reverse complement strand
CAGCGCTGGTGTGCTGGACTATCAGGAAAACATCAGGAGCTAAAGCATTTTTGGTCAGGAGATTCGCTGGAAACACTAATGCCAGACTCAGGACATTCCTAATTTTTAATGAAGTACCTCTTATGAATAGGTTATTAGGTATAACAATTGCAGCAGTAAATCCTGTTATCCAATCAGTGCAACCTGTGTTGACTGTTTATGTGGAAGTGTCACTGCTACAATAGTGGACTATAACAGTTATATACATGTACTACAAAAGTACTCTATATGGATAGTGATTTTTATAGTGTATGCAATCCTATGGTATGGGAAATATATAACACCTCTTGCCTAAGCCCAATATCTATGACTGGCCAAGCAGTGACATGTTGGTGGACAACCTGGAGGTAGGCCTACGGCTAGCCAACACAAGTGAAACCACGGCACGGCATATTGAGTTGGTGTTTATATTAAATTTCCTAATCAAGTATCAAGTTTGTTTTCCTCTGTATGTTTTTTTTTTCTTAAGCAAGTAAATAAAATATGTTTTATATTGAAAAAAAATCATAACAAAATGCAGTTTCACAAAAAGTTGCAACTAAATCAGCATTTAAACATTTATTTGCATTACATGAGAAATTTTTAAAAATGGGATAGAACCACACCCGGAAGTAAGCCCTTTCGTGCATAGATTTTTTCCCTGGTTTTTGCGAAGTCATTGTAAAAGTGCTGTCATAACTATCACATTTTGTAAGAAATAATGTCTTAGCCACAAAATGGTGAATATTTGCTTTGTGTAAGTGCGTTCAGATGTGTGGGAATTGTTCCACAAGGGACAAGGGCCTCAAATTCTTCCTGAGTTTTCCCTGGTATCTAAGTCAAGTGGTGGAAAATCAAGGGGTGAAAACAAGAATTACAAGCAAAATCCACTCTTAATGAGCCTTCCATGAAAGCCCCCCCCCATGATTAAGTTGAACCCATACATTTCCCAATGCGAAGATAAACATTAAAATAATGTCTTTTACACATGCAAGTAGGGCTATGTCAATATGGAAAAGGTGTTTTTGTTCCTTCATGAAAAGAAAAAAATCTTTGAACATATAGTTGACCTAACCATTATTATTTTGCTTTGTAAAGATACAAACACTGACACAGAGATAAAAAACAAGTATGTATAGGCCTATGTGTGGAAAAATAGTTTTCACTTTGATGCCTAACTGTTATTATTTTATTTTGGATTGACACAGAATGATTAAAAAAAAAATCTCACCGTGGAAAAACAAGGCACATGTTGGTGCAGAGCACAAATGAGCTCACCCAATGAATGATTCCCCCGGGGATTCCCTTAACCCTTAAACGCACTAAGTGTGGGGGGGGGGGAATTCTAGGGACCCCATTTTTGTTTTTCAGCGTCCAATTTTAATGCTGCAATAGATTTTGGTTTAGATTTTTTGATTCATCTAACTGTTCGTTGCGCTTGGCAGTGGTGCAAAAAAAAAAACTTCCATCCTGGTCGTTTTCTGCGTTAAAGCGGCACTGGCACATTTTCACAAAATATGGAAATTTCTTCAATGCTCCCAAAATTGATAGTCTAGCCCATTGAAGAACAATCGAGATATATTTACACATAAAAATAACATACCCAAAACAGATAGGGACATCTAGATTGAGGATAAAGATATTCCAGGTAATTTAGGATAACTTTAAGTTTCACTTAACTTAATCAACAAAGCGTATATTACAGAATTTTTGAATCGACTCACTGCATTAAAACACAAAGGTTATAGACCGGTCAACAGTGTGATAGCGTGGGGAAACTGCGACAGCGTGCGGGTTCTTGTGTTATACGCCATTTTCGTTGTCTGCCTGAATTTCCGTCGCCGGCGACGCAAATTACAAAATCGTTCGTTTACCAAATAAGGAAGCTGATTTGGTCATAAGCATTTCAGGTGAGGGATTTGTAGTAAAAGCTTTACAACCATGCAAACATCATCGGATTTTGAAACATCTTGAGGGCGCACACTATTTTAAACTGTGCCGTGTCTCTTTCATTGGCATGGTTCCCTAGAAGCCCCCCCCTTATAACTAACGGAAGGGTCCATGACAAACAAATTGAAAAATCTTTTAGGGTTACTATGATTCTGATTTTTTCATAATGCATACACCTAGTGAATAAAGTAAATAATTAATTAAAAAAAATTTGCCAAAGTATAGTAGGCTATTGGAGCCATAAATATTTGTATATCATGTGCGGGTTTACGTAGGAACCTATAGTAAAGATACAAAGGAGCCGAAAACACCGGAACCATATGAAGTGTACACTTTTCTTGAAAATCATTATTTGACCATTTTGAACCAAAAGAGCTCAATCGGTGTCCATGCAATGCTCATCACTCATTGAAACACAAAAGAGCTGAAATGCCGGGAAACCATCCAAAAACCATTGGGAAGCATCCAAAGTGTTCGTTTATGTTAAAAATCATTATTTGCCATTTTGAAACTCATTAGTAGCTAAATCGCAGTCCAGGAATGCTCATCAACTACTGAAATACAAAGGAGCCGAAAAACACAGGGAACCATCTAAAGGTCTTCTTAAAAAAAAATGTTTACCTTTTGAACCAAATTACCCCCATCGGGGTTCCAGCAAAAATCCCAACAACATTGATGCATCAAGAAACAACACGGGAACCCATCAGAAACCATCCAAAGTGTTCAGTTTTGTTTCAAAAATCCTTAATTTTGACATATTGAACCCAAGTAGCTACATCGCCGTCCATGAAATGCTCATCAACCACTGAAAATAACACAGAAACCGAAAAACACCCGGAACCTTCCAAAGTGTCAACACTTTCTTAAACTCTTTTTTAACTTTTTATTATTTCACACCAACCAAAAGAGCTGAATCGGGTACATGCAATGCCATCAACCACTGAAATACAAAGCCGAAAAACAACCGGGAACCGTCTAAAGTGCACACTTTTTCTTTAATTAAAATCCTTATTTTGACATTTCAACCAAAAGAGACTGAATCGGGGTCCATGCAATGCTCACAATCATTGAAACACAAAAGGAGCCGAACGCATGGGAACCAACCAGAAACCATCTGGGAACCATCCAAAGTGTTCAGTTTTGTTTAAAAATGAATTATTTTGGACCAGTTCTGTCCACAACAAATGTAGCTAAATTCGCAGGTCAGGACTGGCTCATTAACCTCTGAACCACAGGAGGCCGAACACCAGGGAACCATCTAAAGATGTCCAATTTTCTTTAAAAAGGCATTAGTTTTTTTCATTTTGAAACCAAAGGCAGGCTGAATGATGTCCCAAGCAATGCCATTACACCCATTGAAACACACAAAAGTATTCAAAACACGGGAACCATCCAGAAACCATATGGGAACCATCCAAAGTGTCTTTTCTTCAAAATAATTATTGTTTTGACCATTTTTGGGAAAGAAAATTGAAGCCGAAACATACTGGGAACCTCCTTATTTTTGCTCTTTTAATTAATTTATTTATTCTTCTTGTTTTCATTTATTTTTCAATTTATTATTAGAACTTTACTATTGCTCTAATTAGTTAATTGCGAGAGGGAAGAAGACCCCACATTATGACCCTCAAACTACAAATAGTGCATGGATGTCCTTACCGATTATGAAAATTATTTTCTTTTAAATTCCATAAGTTTCAGGTAAACTTGGTACCTAAGTACGTTGGGGATAAACGTTCTGGGTAACACTGTGTAAAAAAACCCTCATGTCCCGCAGCTGTAGAATTACGGAGGGATGGCGGAGATATGCCGGAATCGTGCCCAATAAGCGCCCAATAGTCATATTTCCAGCGCGACCAGCCCGCAAATTGCGTGTTATCCACTGTAAAACTAGTATGTCCGGACCTCCGGAAAAATCTTGCACATAAACAATAGGATGCAACCCAAGATAAGCCCATCGCTTCTGGCGCTCCGTCTGGTGCTTCCCCGTCGCCGACGGAGGTAACACTGACTGACTACATATGACAGGTTGGAGCAGGCCTAACAAAATCCTCGGAAACCCGCCAGTCCATTAAATTTTTCACACGACAGCTGCAGAAAATTTTTAAGCTTCCGAAAAAAGCATCGGGGAAAATTAAGCTTCCAAACCGAAGTTATATTGTTCAAATGCACGATAAGGGTCCCATAGTTTTCTGCTGGTGCTCAACGTCAGTTTCTGACGCGGCCGGCATGCCTGATTGCATGTTGATCGCAATAAAGTCATCGAACTTGAAGAGTACCATGCCTATTTTGCGTAAATGTCGGCAGGTCTGATCAAACTTGTAGAGTTTGTTGTTTAGAAACATCGGTAAACACTAGTCTTGAATCTAAATTACGTCAATTTTGTTTGCCTTTTCAATTGACATCAGCAAACTTCACAAATAAAGTGAAAATCACCCCATAATCTCCGACCGCTATTCCAATGCATGTTTTAAACATTTTCGAACTGGCGACTTTCGGCAGCATGGTCCTGCACAAAGTTTGCCTTTTCATTCTAAAAGTAAATATAGATGCAGGTATATCATTTTTCCCTCCTCGCGTCGTTTCATCAACAGTTTAGTAAAGCAGAACATTGATCATAATAATCAACATTGCAAACATATATTAGGGCCTATTACTATTAGTCAAATTAGGTTTTTTCTTGGCGGAGTCGCAAGCAAGTAGCTTTTATTTTCATCATTAACCCGTTAATGAGTTAAGCTTGAGAAATTCCTTTCACAATCAGATTTTTCAATTCAAAATGATAATTTACCAAAGACCCAATTTGTTTTAAAATATCAAGACTACATTTGAGTATTTACTACTTATTCAAATTGTTATCTTAATCATGTTTTTCACAGGTTTTATTTTTTTAAGACTTAAGAAGATCCTTGGAAATTAGTGCCTCTGTGATAAAATGTAGCACTCAAAGAGTTCAATGTACCACAGCCTTATAATCAATGTGGAGCTTCACAAATTGTACACCATGGTAACTAAGCTAACAAAAGCACAATACCACATTTGACCTCAGGCTCACCTCTCCCAGCTGGCTCCTGCTGACCCTAGAATGCCATCTGGTGCTTGGACTGGTGGTGGTTGTTGTGGTTGGGGGGGGGGGGGGGTTTGTAATTTTGTTAGTTTTTATTTTCTTTATGGGAGGGGGAGCTGGAGAAACCAAGTTACATGTTTGATTTATTAACAATATAATTTTAATAAATGGCCAATAAATTTTTCTTTACCTAATTTAAAAAAACAGCAGAAAGTCAAGTGTAAGTTTTGTCTTTGGTCTTGTTTGGCAGTTGGCAAGTTTAATTAACTAAAATAATATTTTCATTTTAAACCAATAAAATTACACTTTAAAATGTTTCAAATACATGTAAATACAAATAAAATAATATAATGATATAAATGACTAAAACAATGTTTAATTAAACGAAACCAAAAAATGATTAAATTTTAAGAAAACCTCAAAATCCAATTAAATAAAAAAGGTAATTAAAAGATATAAAAATAAAATAGTAAAAAGTAAAATGATAAAATTAATAAAATTTAAAAATAAAAACTAAATTATAAACATATTAAAAACACAATGAATGAATAAAAATGTAAAACTTAATAAAACAAATACAAATCCAAATATAATCAAATGAAAAACCAAATACTAACATAAAAATTAATGCAATAAAAAGATGAAATAATCATAAACCAAAAAATAAGATAATTCATAAAAAAAACTAACAAATGTTAATAAAAAGTTAGATAAAAATAGAAATGCAATCCCAACAAAACTACACCATTGACAAAATAAAAATGGAAAGAATGATGTGGGCATGGTATTTTTAATCATTTGTCTAATCAAATAAAACAATCCGTACCTATAATAGCTTTAACCCATGTTTCACCTCTGTACTTTTCCGGAAGGTATTAGCATTGTATTAGGGATTGCGTGGATGGAAATAAAAATTCTAAATCTATCTACGCGAAATCTATGGAACCATGTAGTCCGATAGCCGAGAAAAATCATTTTGTGCTTAATTGAAATCATTCAAGTCACGCAAACGCATTTATTGTTGCTTACTCTCAATACAACACCTCTGACTAATCGTATTTGCTCAAGAATTCCATGTTAACGGGTGCAGTTGAATGTCACTGGGCTTTTGAGCAGCCCATTTCTTTATGAAAATAGCAACCAAGTCCCCCGTTGAGCGCCCGTGCTTTTGAAAATAGCAACACAAATCTTTGCATCTCTGCTGTTTATGAAAGGCCAGATTATCTTCGTTCGTCATAACAGGTGAAATCGGGGCCTAGTTTCACTTTTTCCTGCCTCCTCTCCCAACTAATGACGCTGTCCAAAACTTTCTCCGGTGACACGATGGGTGTGAATCTACTAATAATAAAAGTAAATAAATGTCAAAATAAAGAAATGGTTCCCGGCCGTTGTTCGGCTCATTTGTGTATCAAATGGTTTTGACCATTGCCTGGACCCAATTTTGGTTTTTAGTTTTGATTTTTAAGACAAAGGGTGGAGGAACGCTTTGGATTTTCCTGGTGTTTTCAGCTTTGGTTTTTCAATGGCTGATAAGCATTGCCTAGACGCTCCGATTCAGCTTCTTCTTGGTTCAAAATGGGGTCTAAAAAAACAATGATTTTTTAAAACATTAAATTGGACACTTTTGGATGGTTCCAAGATTGTTTTTGGAATTGGTTCCTGGCTTTGCTTTGTGCACCAATTTTGTGGGTTGAGCATAACTTTCAAATGGCTAGTTGATAAAAATGGTAAAAAGAAACGATTTTTTTTAAAAGGGGAAACTTTGGGATGTTCCAATTGTTTTTGTGGTTCCCGTGTATTTCGGCTTCTTTTGTTTCACTGGTTTATGAGCAATTGCTGGATCCCAATTCAGCCTGGTTGGTTACAAATGTAAAATAAGGTTTTTAAAGTACAATTTGACATTTATGAAGGTTTGCAAATGGTTTTTTGGATGTTCCCAGTGTTTTCATTTTCAAATGTATCAATGTTTGTTTTTTTTGTTTTTTTTGCATTGCCTTTAACCCAAATCGTCCATTTTCATTTAAAATGTTTAAAGTAATGATTCTTGAAAGAAAAGGGATACGAGAATGGGTCGAGGGTTTTTGATGGTTTCCTGGTGTTTTCAACTCCTTTGTGTTTCATGGTTGATGAGCATTGCATGCACCCCAATTCAGCTATTTTGGTTCAAAATGATCAAAATAATGATATTTTTTTTAACATGTTCATTTTGTTGTCGTTTGTGTTGTTTTTTTGTATTATTAATTTTAAAGGGGCTTCTTAATGTTTCAATGGTTAATGAGCAATGCTTGGACCATGATTCAGCTACTTTTGTTTAAAATGGTCAAAAGATGATTTTTAAAGAAAAGGAACACATTGGATGGTTCCAAGATGGTTTTGGATGATTCCCCATTTTTTGGGGCTCCTTTGTCTTCACTGGTTGGTGAGCATTGCCTGGACTCAAAATCGGCTATTTTAGGTTCAAAATGTCCAAAATAATGATTTTTTTAAAAAAAAAAACAATTTTTAGTGGACCCTTTGGATTGTTTATCAGAAATACACCATGCATGAACTTAATACTAAACAAGATAGAAATGTAACTCATTGACCATAGGTACAAGTTATCAACATACTAAAGACAGTGGTGGTTTGTAAATTAGCATTTACGATTTTGGGTAAATTTTGTTTTAAAATTCCCACATGCTTTTTAGGGCCTATATTAATTAATGTAATTTGTCTTGTTCAAATGGGTTCTGGTTGGTAAAACTTCGAAATGGGTTTCTTTGGCATCACTAGTTGTTATGCTGTTAATTATGAGTGACAGCAGGGATAACTAGTCTTCACAGAGACTAAAAAAAAGGTCGTTGAGGGAGATTAAACCAAACCGAAGTTTTTGACTAATATAGGATCTGTGTGACAAGTCGCTGTTCAACCACGTACTTTCCCGTATTTAACAATAAATGACACCAAAGGAATGGTTGTATTTTACATCATTAGATTTATAAAACTCCCTAGTATGATGAGTACGTTATGCATGTTTGTAACTTTTCCTCCCAATACCGTTTTTATTTCGTAGACCCAAGATAGATCTAAAATAATGTAATAAAGAAGGGACGTATTCGTCTAAATGAGACCAAAATTCAGCTGGATTCATGTTCCCGTGTCAGGAACCCCCCGTCGCCCACTCTAACAATGGTTCACTATGCAGGTGAGATGAGGAGCATCGTGGTTTTTTTGCAATTTTGGTAAATAAAATATCCTTGTGGCCCTCGGAAAGAAATGTCAAATCACATAAATTAGTTCGGGTGCACCACAGCGCATAGGACACTATAATTAAAATTTAATTTAACCCTGAACATGAAATCACTCCAGACTCCATCTTCTGATATCGTTAAATTTCCCGATGTGCACGTGCACACACAAATCATTAAAAATACAAGTTTCCACACTCCAGAATGAATATGCGGGGACTATGGCCTTCTAACCCAGGCATTATTATGCCTCTTGAGTTTTTTCCTCTTTGGTCAATCATCAAATCTAGTCAGTTTTTGCTATTCTTTTTACTTTTTGGTAACCCACAATAAAATGTATCTTTTAAAAAGAGTTTTTTATTTTGGAAACGCTAATAGGCCCCCTATATACAATGCCCAGTTGTAAGGTTACAGTTTCTTCCCAAAATGGAACAAATAATTCTATAGCCATAATAAATACTAGGCTGGGACCTGGAAAATTAACATCACCAACAGGCTGTAATTGCAGGAAAAATCTATACATGTCCACCATCGTCGGTAAATTGTCTATCTAACAGGTTGTATAATGGCCAAGCACTGTCCAAGACAAGGCACCTGCAAAGAGGAAACTTATGTTGGGACTTACTGAGAACATTTCCAAAACAGACTACTAATGGCCACAATCAGTTCCTTCAAAAAAAATCACCATTACATTTGGACTTAAATGACAGTAATATTCCATCCTTATTAAATGGCAATAATTGTCCATGTTAAGGCCTGTTTGATACAGCAGTAGAGATGTATCTAAACCTCTTTATGTCTCATTGAACAATAGGAATGAACTTGTAAGTAGTTGTAAACACGTGAATAAGCAACTATAGGCAATTTTCAAATAGACTCTTCCCTTGTTGTGCCAGTCTGTATACAGAACTGTTTATCCTTTAACCCTCACTATGTACTAAGCAGTGAGGAGTGTGGATGGGTTTCCATATGGAACAAGCTTTAGTGGAGCGGTTTTGGACTGCAAAAATGTTTCAACCCCTCCCCCTCGGTACAAGACACATGCAACCACTCTATTCGAAAGATAGTAATACATAATTTTAAAAATGTGGGTGTGGTCAAAAACTTTTGGTGCAGGGGGTGTTTTATTTGGGGTCAAAAAATCATGTTTTTTTGAGCGAAAAACTTAAGAAAGAAAAAAACCAATATTTATTAATTTCTTTAGCAAAACAAATTTTGAATCATGATGCCATATACTATCAATCTCCTCTGACATTTTATCTTATAGATTTCTGTTTTAAGTTACATATATAAATGTCCTAGAATTTTAGCACCCAAACTCACTTTTTTCCAAAAAAACATCATTTTTACCACGTCACCACAACGATTATTACGAACTCTTTAGGGCAATTTAATAAAACCTATATCATAACAAAAATGATACCATAAAAAAGATTGTAATATTTTTATTTATTTTAAAAAAATTAACAAAATTTTGCTTAATTTGCAGCCCAAAATGCATTTTTCGGCCTACAAATCATCCCTGCCACAATATTTCAACCACAACACAACCGTCTTGTTTTTCTTAATCTTTATAGTTTTATCCTTCAAATAAAGGTGGTTTTGTTTTGTTTGTACCGAGAGCGGGGCAACTCAAAAACTAGAGCACTTTTCAAAGCTCGGCCGCTTCCGTTATTGTAATGTGCGTATGTGTTAAGTAACAAATGTTTACTAGTTATAAGTTATCTTGGCTCCTGCTGCTCTGAGCACTGTATCTAGTGATCCTTTTCACATCCTAATAGCCTGTTTCATATGTAATCAGTAAAAGAAAGTCATAGGCCTAGAAAAATATAGGCATTTTTCACACGAATAATACTCAAAGATACCTAAATAAAAAAACACCGACCCCTTACGTTACCCTGAACAGCGAAATAGGTAACGTTTGAAGCCCGACAACTCGCCACATTTTTTTCCTTCAAAAACCTTCTCTGTTATAAAGGCTCCTGAGATTTTGTATATTTATTCCAGATTTCCAAATACTTTGTGTAATATTTGGTTTTCATTCTACATCCCTTTCCTTCACCCCTTTTAAACTCAACAATTTGCTATCCGCCTACCATTCAACAAATATGTTTATTGCATATTTTTTTTTTTAGGAATAAAGATTTCTCTCAAACTGCACTTGATCGGTTGTAGACCCCCTACCGAGAATGTTTTGAAGGTTTATTTGGACAAACAAGTACAAAGAATACCGCAAACTTTGTTTTGAACTTGCCTGCTGTCTTAATCATCCTATAGAAAAACCATTGCTTTGATTTTCTGTCGTGCACAACAGAAAATAAAACTAATCATCATCTTTTTAACATAAGCTTAATCACTTCAGGTGTGATTAAGACATTGGATAAGCATTCCAAATATGAACAACAAAAAACGAGTTCAAAAAAAATTGGGCGACTTCTTTCTGGAAAAGTGTCAAGTACCATAAAAACATCTAGACACTCTATGGGAGTCCCATACCTTCCAGACGACGAACAAAAGCATATGAGAGCCTCCCGCCATCACAACAAAACAAGCCCCTCTCAAATTATTCTCTGAGTGCCCTCGTGTTTCTGAGGGTGTTGTGTTGCAACGGAGCAAAGCTGATGACCTATCATGGATGGACATGATAGTTTTATGAAGCCCTAAATATAGCACTCATTATATAAAAGCAACTGCCCATCCAAGCAATCGCTGCAGGTTCAAGTTTGCGAGGCTGCCATGGGTTCAGAAAAATAAAACAAAACCAACGACGAGAGGCCTGCACTGGGGTCGAAAAAAAATAGACTTGATGATTAGACTCAGCTCGCAGTGAACTTTAAATTTAGGGTTAAGCATACTAACCTCGTTTGTTTTTTTAAAAGCCAACCAAGCTTTAATTTGAGAGCTATCTGCTTGATAAATTAGATTTCTATGGTACCAGCGCCTCAAGTTTTAAAGCGATCCAGAATACACTTTCCCTCTTGAGGGAAAAATTTTGTTCATGGGATGTCAGCAATACAGGTGTCTGTACGTTGTGTCATGATGGTCACGAGGAGGTCAAAGCCCTGCTTGTTTTTGTGTCGGGCCATTAATGATGTCAGGATTGACAAATTGGCAAATCTTGAGCATATTTTGAATGATCTGGCCTGCCTTTGGTTTGGGTTTTTTCCTCTCGGTAATATTGGGTCAAATATACCTTTACTAGGAGGTGATTGTTTCATTTCAATTTTTTTCCCATGCCTCCCATGACCTAGTTGATCGTACTAACACGCGCGATTGGGGGTGACTGATTTTTGTAAATCATTTTCTAAAGAAGCATGGCATGTTAGAAATCGCTTGAAATCAGGTCCACACAATTAATTTGCCATTTATGTGTATATTCCTTAAACTTGATTTTGGTGACCTTCAAGTTTTGTAATGTAATACTTCTGAAATACTTGCTTATGTTTTTGTTAAAATGCCCTATTTTGTACTTAAGTTTGCCGCATCCATTGATCATTGTTCATTTGGTTTGTGCATCTGGCGTTCTGCCTCCGGGATTCTTTTTCAGAGGCACACCGGAGTCACCCCAAGACTGGATGAGACATTTTTGGAAAGGATTTGTACGCCTTATTTTGCCGTAAAACTGTTTTTAAAGACTTCGATATTGTTTTTATTTATTTATTTTTGTTGTTGTGTAGAATGAGCAAAGGATTGTGTGTGTTGTGTGATTTTATAGACCCTTTGTGTGTGTGTGTGTTTGTGATTGTATAATTGTGTGTGTGTGGTGTGTGTGGGGGTGGTGGTGTGTGGTACCGGTGTGTAGGTTGGTGTGTGCGCGCGTGTAATGTGTGTGTTGATATGTGGGTACGATAGCATTTTTGATTTGGGTTTTTGGTCTGTTGTATCACTGACTTTAAATTCTTATTTCTTTCTTAATAATATACCTTTGTTTTGTTAAGTATCGGCGAAAAACGCAACCGCCGGGTATGACGGGTGCCACGTTATAAAAGTGTATGTTCAAATAAATAAATAATAACTATCCCTAGATTGGAGTGAGTGGTAGAAGATCCGCTAGAGGGTATAAATCTTTCAAAGAGTGCATGTATTAAATTGTAGGTCTATTCCGTATTTAAAATATAAAGTAGCGCCAAGCCACTCAGTCAAATCAAGGAGTTAATCACATCTGTTCAAATGAGTTTTCTTATGTCCCACATCTCCCAATCAGCTTTGAGCAAACATCAGTGTGTTCACTGCTAACTTTTAATATTCAGCATGATGGCCAAGATGGGTGACTTACATCTATCTCTGCTGATAATAACTTCACATCCTCAGTTAAGTTCATTTTAATGCTAACACTAGAATAGGGTTATTAACAAATTGTGAGTGGTCATGCAATTAGGGCTATTGTTATTGCATAAATATAACTTCCTCCTGCAAAGTCTGGTACATATATTAACTGTCCGTGGTAAAAACTCCATGATATCCTCCTTAGTCCTGAAGTTCCCTGATCTATTTTGTTCCAATTTCTTGCGTTCTTTTCTTGCGCAAGATTGCGCCCGATTTGTGCCAGACATGCTCAGGAGGCTTTTGTTCTACCATCAGGAACACAGTTTTCTTGCGCTTGAAACTTTTCGCTGAGCCTATATTTTTGATAGGGGGACGCAGCGTAACCTGAGAAGTTAGGCTGCAGCGGGTACTTTGTCCCCGCAGGGGTAGGCCAATAGAAGGCCTGCCCGCAGGAACGCCATTGGCAGGGGCACCCACCGGGTACCACCACCTAGCCGGACCCGCCGCGGAAGCAGAAGCCGGCGGACCAGCACTACCAACCACAGCAGGCGTACCCCAAGAGGTACCTGACCGACCTAGTCGCTGGGGCGTCTGCGGAGGCCAAAGCCAGCGGAGCGCCACTTTCGCAAACCCAAGCCCCGAAGGGGCCCGGAGCAGCAATGCGGCGTCAGCCTGAGGAGGCACTGTCTGCCTCAGCAGGCTGGTCATGCGGGGTGTAGCGAGGGAAGCCAACACCTGCGGCGTCCCGCCAAGGATACGAAGCCAACGCCCCGGGGTTTGTCGTAACAACCCGAGGTGATGGCTACCGTGGTCGCGGTCTATTGCCCGAAGACACCGGGACCGAAACCCCTTTATGTTTTGGCGCATCAACGGCGATGGTCAGCCCTGCGACCTTGGCACCACCATCACCACTCACCACCACCTTCCGGAATGCCCGCAGCCGCCAACCCCCCCTGGGGGGTCAGCGCAGAACCGCGCCAGGCCTGACCGGAGCAAGCCCCTATGTCCTGAACCAGCGATGCCACGTCCGATTATGCGCCAAGGAGACGGGGCCCTAAGCCATCCCATCATCGCTTCGAGAAGTTAGCCGAAGCCTACCTCACCTTTGGGAGCCCCAAATCAGCAGCGGCTGCCTTGGACGCACCCCGGAAGCCGGAGCCCGCTCACCACCCCCCCCTTCACGATGAACGCACACGATCGCGTACCCTGTTTCTATTGGTTGCCTACTGACATCCTTAAGTCCGACACAGAAAAGAGGCGCCCGGTCGGTGCGGGAACATGCTGTGTTCGCCATAAAGGATTGAGGTCCCACTCAATGAATGTGAGGAAGGGCAGCGAACGCAATTTTGCGCCATCGAACGGGGTGAGCGTGAGTTGGCTAGATGGAATAGCGTGCGCATAAAAACCGTAAAGAAAAATAACCAGCGTGGCGTGGAGGTCTCCCGGTCGCAACCGTCAACCAAAAGCAACTCGGTAACTGAGTCACGAACGGTTAAGAAATTTTTCAACACAGTTTTCACATTTTATTAGTTATCCACAAGCATAAATACAATAATACGCACAACCAGCCACATAATTGTAGCGAGCAGCCGATACAATATAACTAACAAACTGGTCCACACATATAGTCAAAGCGTCAAAGCAGCAACACGTTCGTCAGGCTGCCTTTGTTTACCCTCCTTGTTTCCCGCTACACATATCACATGACTGCACCCCGCCTTGTCGGTCAAAAAAGGATCAAAACCCTAGCTCTCCCGACGGCTAAAAGTCTCGTTTATTCCGTCCGAATGAGCGTTATAAATCCATCATAATCCCATTATATATTCCAGATCGATATGGTATAGTCGTAGAGTATTTCCGTAGAGACGACAACTATTCCATTATCAGTTAATTTTTGGCTGTTTTTTTCTTTTTTTTTTTTTTTTTCTATAATGACAGAGGCCTGCGGGTAACAGCTTCCGTTCTGACTGGCGCCAAAGACTGTCCAATTGAGGAAGAGTCTAAGGTCCCGACATGTGTGTGACCTGGGTTCACTGGTCGAGACCATTTCTCTTTTAGGGGTGTTCATATAGGTATTTGGGCATTCCACTTCTCAGAAGGGAAATGCAATATGTTCAGTCAACATTGGGTTAATGAAATCATTCAGTTGTAATGATTTTGAATATATATATCAATGATGCTCTAGTCACGACTGACACGTAGTCGAGTGACATTTGACCATGAGTATGAGTATGTGTGGGATTTGTACTGGACAGTTAGTGGGTAGGGGCCCATCAGATTGTATTAAATATAGAATGAACAGCTGCAAGGCTCCATCCTGCCGGTGAGCGCTTCATATTTGGATGCGACTGAGTAAAATAAGAGCCTTCCTCCACTCACCCTTGAAAAATCATATGCCCTTGTGCTCTATTAGGAACAGAAATGGTCCTAAATTATGTTTTTCTGGTCTGCTGGCATTTATAATGTCTGAGAACATATGGGCTAGCTCCAGGGGGGGACTAGCTTTGTCGGGATGATAATTTACCCCCACAAGCCACACAGGCCTCTGCTTGGTGCTTTGCACCTCAAAACCCTTGCCTCCTCACTGACCTTTCAAACTTTGAGGTATGCAAAAGTACACATTTTTCATATGTCCTAAGTAACTGTTCTCTAAAGCACCTTTGACAAGACTACCTTCCCCATTATACCCTTGCTTAGATTCCAGTACCTACCACTTTTGAAAGTAGCATAATTAACAAATACCACCCATGTCAAAAGGAATGATTGTAATTGTTCAAAAGATTGTTGGTATGAGCCATGGAATACCTACTTGTGCGCCATCTCAGTGAGGTCAACATATCCCAATTCACACATGCCACACTGTCGTCCTGCCACACCTGTCTACATGGACACTGGCCACTCACACCATCACAGACTGCCCAGCAGCAACCCACCTTCAGTGCCCAGTAAGCATCACATCACATACCTCGAAGAATACATCAATATAGTATGGTTTAATACTCACATTTTAAATATAAATATAAAACAAGCTCCACTTGAAATATCATTTTCAAGAATGCATCCTCTCAATTTTCTAGATTTTAATATTTTTACTGTAGTTTATTCTTATGTAGTTCCATTTTTTACTGTAGTTTAGCTTTCACAACCATGCGGTGGAAGAGAAATTTACAACAACAATTGCAAGGAGATTAATAGCTGATGTAATATACAACTCTGTAATTAAAAAATGAAAACTCAAATGATCAAGCCTCAGATTGTTTCCATTTGGGCACTATAAACTACCAGCTACTATATCGGCAATGAAACTTACCTATGCCAAACTAAAAGGAAAAAAAGTATGTCTCAGGTGTAAAAAATGCACTTTTTTAATGTTTTCAAGAGATTTTAAACATTTTTTAAAACTGGTTGAAAAAAAAATCTGAGCTTAGTGGTAAAAAATAAAGTTGTCTGATAATGCAAAAAACTGGCATAAAGAATCACTTTTGACAAAACCCTGACAAAACACAGCGTGAAAATGACTCAAGAACGTGCCCCTAACCGGTCTGCAAATAAATTTGCATAAATCTGAACACAAAAATCTGAAAAACGGGCAACAGCCTGAAATTCTCATGCCTGAATTTAAAAAAATTCCGCCTAGCGCATCACTTTTTTGACTAAAAAAAAAAAATCATAGCGCTTAGTGTTTTGAGCCTGTTGAAAGCTGAGACATATTTTCTTTTTTATTGGCCTTACCCAACCAGACCTGTAATTACGGCCTACAAGACCTAACCTCAAAATTAATCACTTTTGTACTCTGGTAATACCATATCACTACACTGAAATGTTACCCATGCCAGACTTGTAAGGCAGCCCAAAGGACCCTGCTTCACATTGTCTAGCCACTTTTCCCCTTTACTTAACGCAGCTAGACAGTTACACATCCAGCATCACTACACTGTGTCGTAATAAACACCATTCATTACACACACAGTAATGATCAGCCTCATGCCATGCCAAATAGTTTTCCAAGCAGGTTGCCGACAGTGTTTGCCGAGTACCAATGCCTGGTTTGCATGAACACTGTCCTGTCTCATGACACATATATTGGTCCAGTGAGCCAGTTTTTTCACAGTTACAAGCCGTTACAAATGCTTCAGTTTGGTTTGCTATATTATTACTATTCAACATTAGAGGTTAATGGGAATATTTTTAGCTCGAGTGCAATCGGCAAAAAAAAATGCACGCCATTCGTAGTTTTACGCGAATATGACACAAGCCAAATGGGTTGCGTGCCATTTTGATCTGGTCAAACTGATGCAGTGGCATGATTTTTTGCTTATGCACGAGAAACTAAAAATAATGGCGACATTAACCTAATTCATAACGTTATTACAACATTAGCACATAATTTTGCAAAAAAAATCTGATACATCTGAAATCCAATGCGTGATGTTTGCAATAAGTAATGCACATCCCCCGCCAAGAAAACTTAATCAATCCAACGGCAACAACTAAACATTGCCCAATATCAGTGCATGATTTTTGTCCAATCAATTTTTCGCCTCTTAAAATAAACGTTTATGAATATCCACAACCACGACAATATATGAACAAAGCCATGTAACTCTGTATTTGGCACATGAGTGAAATAAGGTGGCATCTCATGTACCAATTAAGCAATTTTATTTGAAATAAATACTAGACGAATTTTTATATACAGACTCACTCTGATAATGGGTGAATTTTTTAGGCCCACATAGCCATAGTCATATTTTTGTTCATACTCAAGATTTAAGCAATCGAATAATTTTGGCAGGCTTTATGGTCCTTTACTAAATAACATTTTAATGTGGCCGCCATGTTTTTTAATATTATTCTATCCAATGACTACAGGTATGGGTTAAGGCACAAACAATTAATTTAAGGGGTCTTAAAAAATAAAGTCCAGTCCTTTGAAATGCTGGAGGGCACTGACACGATTGTGGTATACCATCTTAAAGGTGCACGAGAGATTTTCATATATCGGTGTTGTTACATAGAATTGATTTATTATAGATATATTTTTAAACATGTGGTGGAACCAGTATATAAGTATTTGGGCTGCGACGGCCCGTTTATCGGAGGCATTGAGGGCCGCAGTCTTTTGTGTATATGATATTTAGGCATGTTAACATCTGTGCATATTGTAAATTTGCCCGACGGTCGGTTTGGGTTATGGCCGCCATCTGCGTGTATAATGGGTATTGACCAGGCTTTAGATGTCAACAGTTTACAACTAACAATAGAAATAGATGGTCCATTTGGGCTGCCAAAATTTGCAAACATAATAAAACGTTAGCAGCTTGATGGGGCGTAATTATGTTATTAAAAGGCCTTTTTTTGGTTAGTTTTTTTTTCAAACAACGAGATGAGCGAATTTTGGTCATAAAAACATCGAGAATGCTTATTTCTTCTGCCTCGCAGGGTCATTTTCCGTCAAGCGGTCTAAAAAATTAAAATTAGGCCCCTTCACCTACCAGTATTTTAGCCAACGTGGAAATATAAGACTTCGTGTTGTAGGAAAATAACTACACCTGGGTTATGTGCAGTATTTTTCCCTGGTGATTGGCAATAGCAATTTACAAGCATGTTACTACGCCGGACTAACCACTACATATCCTTTGACCATGTGCGGAACTACAATCTCCCTGCCTGGCGGGTGTCCTACGACAGAGTTTGTGGGGACCGGCTGTTGGTGTCAAGAGGCTTAAACTGTATTCTGAATCTGTGAGTATAGAATTATTTTGTATAAAAGGCCGACTCATAGATTTCCGAGGAGGGCGCCTCAATTTCAAAAAAATCGTGTTTTTTTGCATGTACATAATGCCTTGTCCATATACCTAATCACTGTGTGAAATTGCTAAGCTTAAATCGAATTCCTTCCTATAGAATCACAACTTTGTTATAAAATTTCCGGATTCGGAATTTTTGATATACAACGTATCTATGGGACGTAATACTACACTAAATGTTTACTGCATCAAAACGAAAAACCGATTCTCTCAAATTGTCGGAATTGTGTATTTTAGTACTATCTTTATTTCTAGTTGGACTAGTTTTTTTTATTTACACAAAAAAATATATTCGAAATCTCTGAGACTGTGTTTCCAAGACTTTAATTTAAATTAATATTGTTGAGTTTTGCTCGGGAAGTGAGTTATATTGGAAAGTCTGAAATTAATTTGCCGCAAGAATTGGGTTTAGAATAACTAAATTTTACTATTCCGTCAGGTCGTGCATATCTCCATGGACACGGAATTGTTTAAGATCTGTTTGGATACATGGGAAAAATATAATGGATTTTTAATTTGTTCGGAACATGGTAGAATCTTTGTAAAGAAAGGTGCAAGTTAAAATGGTTATGACGGTAGACTTATGGTATGGTTTTTGGTATTTATATTCCAGTTTACCATGTCCTGGTTGGCGCTGGGCGGTATTTTTTTTTTGTCCGAAGGCTGGGTTCACTTTGGGTTGCATTTACATCTATTGCGAGAGGGACGACTTTGAAGATATGAGGTTCGCTGCTGATGAGTAACAAAACTTCCGGCACACACCATTAATCAAACAATATCGAACTGTTGTAATTTAACCCATGAACTGATGTCAACACCCAAGTGAATGACAACGTTAAAAACCTTAGTACGATTCAAGACAGCACGTAAATTTATAAACAGTTATATGGTGTGAAGGGTATTTTATAAGGTACGTTTAACTCCTGATCCGTTAGAAGTTACTTTACACGTGTAAAAGGCGTGTCAGACAGAATGTGGACAAAGTTTATAATTGTTGTGGGTTTCGTGGGGAAGCGCTTAAGTAACAATAACCCCTTTTAGTCCGTAAATCTTGGTTTGGAAAAGAGCAGCTCGTGATATCTAGTTTACGAAAGCTCAACTAAAAGCACCATTTGTAATATTATTACATAACTAACGAGTTTAAGTGAATGTAGAATGGAATTGGAATTTTGAATATCCTGAGAACGCTCAGTGGAATAAATTGAGTTTATTTTGAATAGTTTAAAATCACGCTAATCTGGAGTACTTTTCCATTATGCGTTTTAGTATCTGGGTGAACGGAACATATTTTGTTATGGCAATATTTGGTTAAGGTTACAGGTCTGTTCACAGTGTGCCTAAAAAAAAAGCGAAAATAACTTATTTTTTTTTACCTTGATGTAAAGCTTTTTTTTCCATTAAAAGTATCCCTATCTGAAAGATGTGAAGCTGAGTATTTTCTTTGGTTAAAAATTGTAAAATTTCTAATTTCGTATAGGAGCAATACGAACTTCAGCTTATGTTTTTCATGAATATAAGCCAATTGAATCACTGTTTTTTTCTCCTCTTTTAGATATTTCTGTAGCCAAAATACAATGTAAGAAATCTATTGAGTGTCTACCTAAGAAAATGACTATTAGGACACAATATTGGGTCCTCAAAATCTCGTCGGTGCACCTTTAACCACCAAAGACAGTTCAGAAAGCTGTGAAGGTCTATTGAATCATGTGAACTCAATGCTTCTGTCTCCTGGGTATCATAACTCATACTCATGCACACTGGTGAATTAAAGTTACAGAACGTTGGGCAAAAGAAATTAGGCTCAAACAGTTTTTTAATGTATTTGACCTCACCTGAACTGACCATGTTAAAAAAAGAAGCCATGTTGGAGTTCCATTTTCTTTTGAATTTGAATCAGAAATCCATCTACTTTGGGGGGGCAAATTTGAGCATAAAAGGTTGGTTTTTTTTAAAAACTGCATAAATGGTGGCCCAAAAACTAAAAATATAGACCAAAACCTTAGAGCCTACTTAGACTTGAAACTAAGATACTTACAAATTTTTTGACAGGCACTTTAGTGATACATACTCCATTGGCAAGTTTTGGTTGCGAGGCATTTCCAGATGTCTCATCATTGCTCTTTCACATGTCTCCCGTTTTAACCATCACGGCAGTTGATAACACACACCAGTATGTGATCAATTCTTCAGAGTTGCCATCAGTCCATGCTGTCATAATCCCATCGGGCAACTGGGGTTGTCCAAAAAAACAGCCAGGAACGAGAAATCAAACTGAAAATGGTTTCAGTGATTTTGTAAGAAGCATAATACAAAATAGAACAAAATTGGATTTCCAAAAGCCCTCAAGGCCCACAACAACTTTTGTCGTTAATTTCTAATTTCCTTATACGAAGAAAATACAAATACGATGTTTTTTATACTGTAATATAAGCAAATCAGAAGCACCTTTTTTCTCTCTTTTTATTTAAGACTTCTGTAGCTACATACAAAGTAAGAAATCTATTGGTGTCCTTAGTCATAAGAATTAACTATTATCATGACACAATATTGGGTGCCAATTCAAAATCCCTCGTTGCACCTTTACTCAAATACCCAATGCCCTTTTATTTACTTTCAATAGATCTGTATGCATTACGGGATTTCTCAAAAAATGGAATGGCTAAGGCAACTGGAAGGGCATCCATTGAACTGCCAGCCAATTAAAGTATACGGATGTTATTTAAAGGTCCCAGGAAATGCAAATAGAATTGGATGTGGTTTGTGGTCAGTCTACAAGGCAGGCGCGGACCCAGGGGGGTGCCGGGGTGCCTTGGCACCCCCCCCCCCGCCGGCCCCGGAAAGTTTTTTCGATGGAAGTGATGCTGCTAATTATTTTATTCCGCTCCAACTTGACATCTGATGACCTCACTCCCTCCCACTCCCTTCGTTTTAAACTTGCGTCGGTTTGACATAAGACACACATTTGGCCTTCCTATCCGTGAAGTTCCCCATCCCCTCAAAAAGTTTCACGAGTCGATCGTAGTTCTGTGACTGGAATACATAAAATATCAACGTCCTTGGTGGGAGAGGCGCCGTGTATCAGAACCACGAGCCTGCGAATAAGTCTGAGATCAAGTTTCCCGGAGACTTGGAAGGTTACTATCTTCTTTCAGGTGTCTGGTCGACCGGCACCAATTTGCTATTGTTTTAGGGCGCACCATTTGACTTCAGGTGGGTTTGGAAATTTTCTAAAAAAAATAAAAAATCACCCCATATTAGGCAAAAAACAAAACACCTTTCTAACCTTTTCCCGCTTTCCATTCTAAAGTGAAAAACTTGACCCGCCCCTTATAAAAGGGTTAAAAAAACTTCCCTGTGGAACACAAGAAAAAACCCTGTTACTTAACTTTGAAAAAACTCGATCAACCATACAATTTGCAATTTTTTTACGTGCTACGCGCTATTTTAAAAGTAATTAAAGACCTGATTAAAGTGTTTGGGCTTCTCCTGGTTTGAGAAATTACGACACATTGGTCATTGACCGTTGCGACATCTTGTACTACTTTAACGCATGCATATGAAAACGGCGCCTGCACCAACCTTGACGTGCTTCATTCACAACTTAGCCTTACCCAGTTTTCAAGACCATTTTTACTCAAGTACTAGAGTCGGCTATATTAACTATTTGGATAATTAAACTTGCAATTTTAAATTGGGTCGATCAACTATTAATACTCTAGTAAGCTCATGGTGGTTTTGTATGCATATATGTTTGTCCAGAGCAAACTCTTCAGGAATCCACTGACTGAAGGTCCAGGAACAATAATATAAGTAGAAATTAAAATGCCTTGAAAACTAAATACTCCAATTTGCCGCACCCACCCCCGCATCGCTTATGCGGCACATAGCTGCATTGCGGCCACTACATCCGGAATACAATTTGATTTTGCTTGCAAAAGTGGTCATTCATTAATAAAATAATATTGTTACCATCACATTTGCATGAGAAATGTGTTTTGGAATTAAATATTGAAAGGGTTCTGCGCTTCGCGCGGGAGGGGGACACCGCCTCCCGCCCCACCCCCGTGACAGCCTTGATATACTAGACTTTGCATACACTTTAGGCTTAAAGGAGAACCCGCACAACGATAATATTAAACACATATACACAAAAATAATTACTTGACCACATATCGAGTGGTTTCATAGAAAACCGAATTATATTAACCCTACATGATTTAAAACCAACTATCTGACCATGTGCTATTTATAGCTGGGGGTGGGGGGGGGGGGGGGGGGGGGGGGGGGGGACCATAAAAGTCACCTCTCTGCTGCAATTCAAAACCAATGACCGCGGAGATTCAGTACAATATATTTAACTGTATTAAGAAGGTTAAAACCTTGGGAAGACAAAAGTGATGGTGTGTGGGGTGGGAGAGGGAGGTGTGGTAGTGAGTAAGGTAAGACCCATGTGGTGTGTGTGGGAAGAGAGTAAAAGCAAATTCAGTGTGGTGTGAGAAATGTGGGAATGGATCCATGGGAGATGCACAAGGGTGGGGAGAGTGACCCCTAGTTTGGCAGAGGATTTTGTGGCAGAAGTGCTGAAGAAGGGAGCTGCGGGATGGTGGACAGGAAGGAAAAGTTGTGTATGAGGGTCAGTTGAAGAGTTCGCATAACTAGGGGATAAGGTTAAGGGGTGGTTGATGTGAGGTGGCGGTGACGCTAGCGTGAGGAATGGATGGGTGAAGTTGTGAAGTTAGGAATGTGGGGGAGTGCTGAAGGGAAAAGATATCCTTGAAGATGAAAGGAATGGTTGTAATAAGAGTTGTGTAAGATGCAGTGATTGCTGTAGGGGAGTGAGGAACGTGGTGTCTGAGCACAAATGGAGGGAGTTCTGAGGAGGACAGAGCGAGCAAATGATGAGAGCGATGTGTGGTGTGACGTTGATGGACAGGATGAGAACTGCGGATTTGATGCAGATGTTGGGTTTGAAAGAAGGCGATGGACCAGTGGCGAAGGCGAATAGGTAAGTTGGTTATGGGCAGGTGAGGAAGGATAACGGATGTGTTAAGAAGGGTTTGGAGTTTGAGGTGGAGGTTGAGGAGGAGGGGATGTCCAAAGGAATGGAAGAGCAATGGAGGAGAGTAGGAGGGTGGGGGTGGTTGAGGATGGGAGGATGCAGTGAATTGGGTGAAATGGAAGGAAGGAGTAAGCAGAGATGTAACAGAGGAGCAGTCCAATTTCCTGAAAATCAAATTTGAACCGTACGTGAAGGCCAAATTTTAGCGAAGGCATCCGGTGAAATCTCCGGGGGAACGTATGTTTTCTTACGTGTTTTAAGGTTACAAGCACCCCGTCTGACAAAAAGAAAATTGCATAAATTGGTACTTAAACTTGTGTTGTGATGCAGGTATACCTTTTCACGACCACTTTGATCTCAGAAAATGAAAAAAAAATAAAAATGTAAAAAAAAAAAAAACCTTTTTTTTTTTTTACATTTCGGAATTTTTTTTATTTATGGCCCCAAAAATCCAGAAATCCCCGGAAAAGTAACATCATGAGTAAGGGCGGTTGCTGCGAATGTGAGGTGAATCCGGCCACCCCGTTGACAGGGATAAACAGGATTTAAAAACTTTGGTTTTAGTAGTAGTAGTAGTAGTAGATTATTCTTCACGGAGGAAATATTTGTTATGCACCGTCAAATTACATCCAGCGCGTAATTGGTCACCTTATTGTCCTGACTAGGAATTTGTTTTGTAAAACTGATGTGAATGCATAATTTAAGGTCCATTCATACCTCTTGGATTTGCATTATATAGCTGACATAACGGTAACTCTCTGTGAAACTATAACAAGATCGCGGAGATTCCAGGTGACAACTATATTCTAACCTTCTTAGGATTAGAAAAACTACACATTTTTTTCCAAAGTCAAGCATTTTATGTTAAGCAGGGTAATTATCATTTTTAATACATTGTTAAATTTTAAGTGAAATTCCTTGTAAAGTGATCTGTTGATCACTGTATGAGAATAGAGAACTTTATTAATATAATAATAAAATTAAAAATAATACCTTGAGTGTTATCTTTGCAATTAAGACATTGTCCAGGTAATTGGATCACACTCTCCACTAGGGTCCATTACACTCACAAGGAATACAAATACCAAAGTATGGATGGTCCTGTATCACTACGATAGTATCCACTCGCACATTCCTGAAAGAGGCAACAATAATTGTATTTATAACTTACACACATAACCACACAAGGAAAAAATAAATTTTTTACCAAAAAAATTGAACTTAAAAATACTGCTGAAATTGGACATTGATATAACACAGTTTTAATCATTAAAAATTCTAAACCAGTCATTGATCTGCAGAGTAAATCAAATTTATTTTATTGAAAGGCGATCAGTGATTGGCTATATCAGCAAATCATCAAAAAATCAGATTTTTGCCTTTCTGTAACAAGTATAGGTATCCTAACATACCCTACATTTGCAAGAATGAAAGCAGAGTAAATAAATTTTATTTATTTTAAAGGCACTATCAGTGATTTGCATATTATTGAAAATTCATCAAAAAATCAGATTTTTTGCAGTTCTGTAACAAGTATAGGATTCCAACATACCCACATTGCTAAGGACTGAAAGCAACCTAATAATGACGGACAATAAATCATACATTTTAGTCATTGACTGGCCATACGGACACTTACTACAACTTACTATACTTACTATAAATTGAAGGAGATTCATATCTTTGAGGAGGTGATGTTTTTCTTGATGTCTGTAAGATTTTCAGTTGCAAAAAAATAAAATTATGAGAATTCTACAGAAGTGTCATTTAATTATAAGCTATTCCTGCAAATTTAAACTATTTTGAATACTTTAGGGTTGCTTATAGTGTCTTTAAACCATTGTGCACGGGTCTTCTCCTGTGTCTTCCTATAGGTTATTTCTGGCCTGTGGTGTTCACCGAAGACTTAAAGGAGGAAAATGTCAAGATTTTTGTCAAGCTCAGTTGGACTTACATTCATAAAATAATATGTACAACATTCACGAATCCCGAAAAAATAATACAATTGAATAAATGAAGCCAAAAATAGAGGCATTTTAAGTTTTGCTTTTTTGACACTCAAAGAAAACGGGCGATTTTTCGCCACGGCTTTATCGATCAAAAGCGCCCAATTTTTGCTCTCCTCGATGATGTGTCAAAATGATGACCAAAAACATCGGGTGACTCGAATTGTTATGCTGACATGGAATATTGTGATTAATGAGAAAGTAATAATAAAATTTAAAATAAGTTACAGAATGACATATTTGGTTCATTCGTTGTGTTTTAATTATTATTGATAAAAAACACATAGATCGCAGTTAGTTCACAGGGGGGTAGGACACGACCTGCTCGATTTGGACGTTGGGGATTCCAACACGGTAATTTGTGGAACTGCTACGTGCATTTACTATGGTAGCCTGTGTTCTCAGTTCATTACAAAATCTCCTCTCAACCTAGTGCAATAATTCTTTAGTTAATATCAGATAAAAAAGGATATAAATATGACTCAAAATCCGTCGGGGGTTAGTGGATTAACCCCGCTGCAAAATAGTGTAATTCCAATAACGGTCATTTAGATTAAATATTTGTGACCAGGCATAGCCTTTAGGCCAAGTTCTGTTGTGTAACCGTTCGATACGCGTAATAGCGCCCTCCTACCAGTTAAGTCTTTGAAAAGGGCTAGCAAGGTCGAGTCGCGTCGGATGTTGATGCAGATTTGAATTCAGGCTGTTGCTGTTAGGATGCATGTCCTACCCCCCCTGGCAGTTCACTCGAGTAGGAAAGTAAGCCCCCGGCGATATGATGTCACAAGACGTAAATTATGGATGGTCAGCACTTTGACGTCACCATGACGGCGCGATGTGGATTTGTCGGAATCGTTTTCGAGTAGCTATTGGGCGGAAATTAAGGCAAAATACTCAACAAATGTGGACAATTTTCAACTTATTCGATATACAGGTAATTTACGTTTCCAAATATTCAGAATCATGACATATTCCTTCCTACATCGTACACTTGTGTGAAAAGAGATGGGTTTGTTTTGTTATACCATACCTAACATGATGATCCGTATAACATGGTCCAACAATTCACTGTTCCACAGTTAATGCAAGTGATGCAGAAGGATTGAATGAAGGAGAGCTGTTGAGTGGCCTTGAAATAGGAACCCGACCACGCTGAAAATGGAATATCATAGAGCACTGTGAATTAAAGTGAAAGTAAAACTAAGGGTTTAAAAATTTAGGATGAAATTAAAGAAAAAGTTTGGTTAAAGTTACAGTTTATGCAAGATAAAGTGAGGATTATAGTATAGGTGAGTTCAAGAACACAGGGACATTACTGGAGAAAAGTACCTTTTTTTTTTAAAAAAAAACCTTTTTTGGCAGAATGTTAACAATGCATTAAAGGTGCAACAAGAGATTTTGAGACAACCCAAATTTCTTCATATTTCATTTTCATTGGAACAAATGTGTTTTGACACATAATTCTATCAATGTTTAATTGTTATCTATTAGATATAAAGGCGTATGTCACTGCACATACACATAAGCTGTGTGAGTATATAAGTCCATAATTGTATCAACATAAGTTGATGTAATAGTACCTTGATTGGTGAGCCGCACTGTTCATCTGGGCTGCAACTAACACCATGTCCACATTAACCAATGTGCGTAAAAATTCCCCACGCGTCACCGGGTCAAACTGAGCATTGTCCACACGCCATTCCTCTGTCATGCCGATGGTAAACTCAGTTGAAATGTTTGCAGTATTTGTCCCCAGTATACGAACATAGCGATTTCCCATACCCTAATACAAAGAGAGTTGTTAGGAATATTATTCTCAGTTCTTGTATTCTTGTCAATTTCATATGCATGCCAGAAAGTGATGAATAAGATAAAAGCAGATAAAAGCATGCCAAGCATTAAACAATGTTTTTAAGACATTATTTTAGAATAATTTCCATAAGATATTTCTGGGCAAAAGAATAATGTATTGGTCAGTTGTAATTACTTCCAATAACCTTGCTATGGTATTTTTATTACTTTTGATATATTAGTTTGGATGACACCAGTTAGGTACATAAAAACTCTAGATACTATTCTTAAGACTCATTTGTAGACGGGGGATCTGTAACCTCTTTTTGATCACTCTAAAAATCGACTTCCAACAAGATTTCCCAGTTGTATCCCAGATAAGTCTCCCTACAGAATTGAGAAGTATTTCTAGATTGCAGTTCTTTTTTATATCTATGAAACCAGTACTTTCTGTAGTTGCAGTGACAGGGACATTTAAAGAATCTTTGCAGTATGAACACTTTTCTACAACTTACTTGCATTATGACTCTGATCTCTATTTCACTTGGATTGACTGCATTTTCATCCAACTCATAAAACAACGAGAATGTCAATAATGTCCCATAAACACCTAGCAGGTTTCCAGATAGATCTGGTATTTTCCAGTACAGAGCCTCACCAGCTGTAAGAGGTACTGTGACAAAGTCTTCACCACCAAATACAGAAGCACTTGGGGTAGCAGAAAATGGGCTAGCCTGCCCATCTGCAATAGTGAAAAGATCCCAGTTGGACACAGATGATGCATCAGTCGGGACAGTGTACTGTAAGAAGTTGAGATTGAAGAAAAGATGTAAATAGATAGCTTTATAACTAATTTAGTTGTTGCCTGGTAGCAACAGGAAAAACCCCTCAGATGGAATGGGTAGTTGTAATTTAAAAATTAACATATATAACTAGTTCATTTATTTATTAATTATAATTTTGAGGACCAAGCCATCGGAGGTATACCAACAGTGATTAACTATTCTACTAGGGGTATCCCTCGAAACTGACCAGGAAGGCTTGAGACAGTAAGGGGTTAAAACCCTACTCTTGTCAAAAATGACTATGACATACATGTACAGAATGACTCTCTGTACATGGGACTGACAGCTTAACATCCCCTTCTCAAGTCCAAAAGAACCACTGGGAGAGCAAAACTCTATTTTAAAATCAATAATTCTTAAACAAATTAAATCCAGAATTTAATACCCGAATAAATCTCAGCAAGTGGCCCTACCAGCATACAAACCTGAGATCTTCAAAGTCAAATGCAAATATCTTAACCAGTGGCCCATACTCTCCCATAAGCCAGTGGGCCATACTCTCCCATTTCTTCATGGAAGCAGCTACACAGTTACTCGCAACCTTTCATTCCAATGGCATGAGATTCAGAGACCATATCGAATGTTAGTATTTATCATACTGCATCTCATCCAACTTGACTTGTAAAGCATGCTCACCACAGAGTTAGAGTATGCTATTTATTTGAAAATTGCCTTTTAAAACAAACATTCACATGTATAAAATATGGTGGGGTGATCACCTTCAACCTAATGTGCCTAAGTGATGAGAAAACATTTGAACATGATCAGTCATGATTGCATGTGTCTAGCTATGTGCATTGGTTGTCAACTCGGTTTATTTGGTTTTACCACATACAATGTATGAACATGCATTTCCTCCCTTTCATCATTCAGATTCTTGTTTGGAAATTACATCCACACAAATAGTGAACACAACCAACTTTAATTTCAGTTCCTGGGATGAAGTGGCCATTACAAGCACAATTTGCCTGTAAATGCTGAATATAAAAGGTAAATAATATAATTCAATTGGATTTATTATTTTATCCAAAAATGTATATTTTTAATACACTACTTTTGGTGTGAATGTGTACAAAATACCCATTAACGTCCTACAACTTTTATCAAGATGGTGATCCTCTCAATTTTAGACAAGATGCACTATAGTTGTAAGTTAATTGCTTACCTCAACGCTTCTTGTTCTTGAGCTAGAGCATTGTGTAGTTATACCCATACATATACACTCCAAACAGCCAGCTTGGTTAGTTGCTGAATTGTAGAAGGTACCCTCAGCACAGTCACTGCATGTCAAGCCACCAACATTCTCCTGATAGTTAACAATAGGTTTGAAACATTAGAGTAACTATGTGGCATTGCGAGCCATTTCATGGACATCTTGCCAATCATGTGAAAATATTTGTGTGCTTGGAGACATACCATGGCATAGCAAAAGAATTGTTTTGCACTATAGTAGATTCAACTCATCGTGTCACCTCTAGTACTTTTCCAAAGGTACTGGCATTGAATGAGGGGATGTGCATCGGATGGAAAGTAAAATGTCACCCTAAATCTATTGAAACATGTAGTCTGCTAGCAGAGAAAAATCAATTATGTGCTTAATGAAATCATTCAAGTCAACTCTCAAACATTCTGACTAATCGTATTTGCTTTAATAGTATTCAATGTAATAAGTTAGTTGAATGTTACTGACTTTTGAGGTTTGAGCCTCCGTGTTTTGGATGCAAGGGAACACAAAGGTCTTTGTACTCCTTCTGAATAAATGAAAGGCGAGATTATCTTAGTTCGTTCATGAAGCAGGTGAATCGAGCCACATATTCTGCCTCCTCTCCCAACTAATGGACGCTGTCCAAAACTTTTCCTGCGGTGACACGATGGGTTGAATCTACTATAGTGTTATTTTGTCTATCAAATTGGCTATATAAAAGTCATGGTATGTCACATAGTAGTACCCTTTAACAGTATACAAATATTGACTGCTCATGAGGGAAATGGTGCAAAATAACTACCCGAGGTGACTGGAGACCGTGATTTTTAGTAGGCCCACGGTCTCCAGTCACCAAGGGGAGGTATTTTGCACTATTTCCCGAATATAGAGCAGTCAATATTTGTTTTATATAACATATAAAAATATTTCTGTCATTGAAAAACTTGCCGTCTCGTCGAGATCAGCTGCCACCGCAACTCAAGGCTAGTCAAGATACCAATGCAGGGAAAAAAGTTCCTATAAAAATGCCCGTGATGAGGGAAATAGTAGCTTTTTATGGGAACTTTTTTCCCTCCTGTGACATTTTGGGGAACTAGTCTCAAATATTTTATGTCACGTGATAGAGTATCCACCAATCAAATGACAGAAATATTTTTATGTGTTATATAATATAAACTATTCTATAACTGGCTAATTAGCATGGATAGAATGGAAGATAGAAGTATAGAAGGAAGTTGTCAACAAGGGTGGAGATTCAAGAGATAATACACAAGAATGCAATATCTAAATAGAATAAGAAAAAAAAATAGTCAATATATATATAGGCCTATAGGTCAATGAGTATTCCATTCCATTGCTGTCAAGCTAAGATGGGTGAAAATTAAATGCAAATAACCTTTAGGAATTTATTGTTGTAAACAAATGGAAAATATGTTAGGTCCCAGGTTTTAGAAACACTTTTCTTTCACTTTATTTTAAAACAAACTCAAAATGTCAAATTAATGATTAAAACAACATTCTAAGCTAACTGAACACACTATAATTAAAGGTGCATGTTACGATCATCTTTGGGACCCCCAGATTTATCCGGAAGTAGTATCGACTTTGAAATCAGATGAAAGGTCATATTTTTCTCAACGATTTTGATATCAGATGAAAGGCCATATTTTTCTCATTGTCGTCCTGATATTTGAACCCTCAAATCCATTTCATTCCCAAGATATAAACAAAAAAAAACACAATTTTAATGGTTAACCATCAATATTATAACAATATTGAATAGGGCTTTGCAATATGCATTACCATCAAAACCGCAAGTTTGTTTTCCACGTTATTTGATGGGGCATATGTGCAAGTGACAGGCTCTCATATCAAGTAGAGAACACAAAAGACAAATTGGAACAAGCACCTTTAAGTAAACACTATTACCAACATTTGCTGAATGCTCTATACTCTTTGATAACAGCACAAACATAATTATGTCCATTACTTACAATAATGACCACATGCCAGGTATTTATCCAGTCATATTGCTACTACACATACAGTTGAATGCATACACGAAACACCACTATCCTTACCTTACAAAAACACTGTCCACTGGTTTTGTTACAGACACTAGTGAGGCTTCCATCAGTAGAACATCCACAGGGCTCACATCCTTGGTCTGACAACAGCTTAAATCCATCCTCACACACAGAACATGTTGTTGTGCCAACACCTGGATAGCAGTCACACTCACCAGATTCAAGGTCACACTGATCATTGATAGACCCTTGCGAGTTGCAGTTACAGGCCTGAAAAGAATAGCGAAATGTTTCAGTTTGCTTACAGATTAGATCAAAATACAACTTCAAATGAATCTTCAGCCTCTCTGATATAACCCGTCTTTGTTATTTTAATGCGGGCTGGAGTATTCAAACCAAATTACCACACAGAGGCATGCTGCCGATGTGGGTCTTGTTTCCAGCCTTGTGGTATGACTGTCACTTTTTTGTGTGAACTTGGGTGTAAGATGAGTCTTTCAAAATTGATGAATATGTTAAGCAAATTTTCTAGGTTTGGAATATCTCAAAAATTGACTAAAACATGGGAAAATTTTGATTAAATTCACCCCAAAATCGGTATCTCAAGTATAGTGCTATGGGTCCCATTTTCAGCCATTATTATGTTTTGAGAATCTTCCGTCCTATACTCTCTACACGTTTTTTAAAACCGATAATTTTGTGCATCCGTCACTCTCTGGAGTGTCAAAGTGATATTGGCTTCCAATTTCACTCGAACATGGGGGTCTCTGCATCACATTACGTCGCTGTTGTCTAGGGTTTTCACAATTATCGCCATAGCGTATAGATATCGCATGTTGCGGTCACGAGATGCAGTCGAGATTAATACTTAATTAGCACGGGTCAATTTCAGGTCAAAGCAGACGGTAACATAAACAAGCAAAAGTCATGGCGGCCAACGCTGGAAATTTGCAATTTAAGACCATAAATGAAGAACAACTTAGAGAATTATGAAAGAATAAAGACAGCGCTGCAACGCGGAAAAGTACTAAGACTAGCGGGTCGATATTTGTCAGTATTAGCATCCAAAGGAGAGAATTACAAGTTTGAAGAGTCGGCCGAGCAGCTTGCTGGCATACTGAAAAACTTCTATGCCGAAGTTCAACGGGAAGATGGAACGCCGGTACTAAAACAGGGTTTTTGAAAAAATCTGAGGAACGGCCTAAAGACACTTAAAAAACAAAAGGTAAGCAGTATCTACGCACCCAAGCCGTTGTTGGCTGAAGCTAATCAATTTGATGCAGCCAAAGCTGACCTAAAATCACGTGATATGGTGACACAAAGCATTATTTACCTATCGATGAGAATGACGTCTCAAAGCTCCCATTGTAATCTGATGTGTCAACGAGGGATTCGCACAAGGTGTGCCAAAACACAAGTCTGGTTTGAACTGATGCTATTTATTTGTCGACGTGGTAGAGAGAACCTTTGTTGGAGCGAGATCATTTGCGACTTGGTTGAGGTTTCCTAATGGACGCCGCTACGTTTATCAAGCCAGGACGAACTGCAAGAAGATTCGTGTGACGAAGTGGGGGGTGGGGCGGGGGAAACAAGAGTGGATGCTGGACGTATGTATGCAACAAAATGCAGCCGGTGGTCCTGTAGCTTCCTTGAAAAGTACATTAGTTAATTGGCCCGCATGTCGCTTTGTTTTAGAGACCATTGAACAGAATCCCCAAAGATGTTGACGCAGCTTGGTATGCAAATGTCCATGGGAGAACGTACGCTCGGAACTTTTATGGCAAAATTGTCTCAAGAGGCGGGATTGTCAAAGAGATACACCAATCACGCTTCGCTCCACCTGCATTACAATGTTAGATGAAAGTGGATTTGCTGGCAGGGACATTATCAATGTTTCAGGTCATCCCAACGAGTCAAGTATTAAATCTTACATTGGGCGACCACATGATAGAATAGAAACAGAAACAACTCGATGTCTCTCATTCAAGTCTTGGCCAGGCCAGTGCCTGCCACGAAAGTCTTGAAAAATGTAGCAAGACAAACATCAACATCAACTTCCACAAGACCAAGTACACCTGATCAAAATGTCTCCGTGGAAGATATGAGCTGCAGAATTCATTACATTTAGTCCGCTCTTTGAGCCGGATCGGAGAACTTGAACTGGATTCATTAGTTTCACAAGAAATTAATGTGCAAACATCAATGCTGGATCTACCGTCACAAGGATTTCTGCTCAACAAGTCGACACATTGGTATGCAAACCACAACCAATGCTTTCCATGGTTGCAGTGTTACCATAACTACAATTTCAGAACAAGGCGGTTCTCGAACCACAAGTCTCGCCTTCTTTCGCGCTTAAATGTAAGACAAAAAAGCAGCACACCAGAGTGCAACTGAGCGAGTCCAGATGGGGTCCCCAAAAAAGTTGTTCAAGCAGATAAACTCCAATTTCTTAAATAGTCTTTACTTCCACTATTTCATTTGACACCACCTAGGGGTCACAACATTTTCCATTGTGCAGATTATTAATCTTGCAGTGAACCCCCCCCCCCCCCGAGGTAAATCAGATTAATTGTTTGGAGTATCACCCATGGTTTTGCATTTATCTTTACCTTCATGCGCTTTCATTTGAACACCACCCCAGGGCGAGAGTCAAGTGGGCAATATTTTCCATTGTTGAGATTTTAATCATGAGAAGTCCTCAGCAAGAGCATAACTAAGATGTTTAGGAGTAGCACCCCCGGGTTTGCATTTTGATGAGGTCTATTCCTCTCCCTCTGTCATTTGACAACACCATAGGGGTCACAACATGTTTCCGTTGTGGAGATATTAATCTGAAATGTCCCCCACATGAGCAAAGTACGAGAAGTTTAGGAGTTAGCACCCACGGGTTTGCATTTATAAGTATTCTATAACTTCTCACTCTTTCATGATACCACCATAGAGGTTCATAACATCTTCCGTTGGAGAGATATTAATCTTGAAATGTCCCCCACATGAGCACAAGTAAGAGACGTTTAGAGAAGAGTAGCACCCCCGGGTTGCATTTATAGTATTCTATACTTCTCACTCTTTCATTGATACCACCATAATGTCAAACATCTTCCGTTTGGTTGATTATTAATCTTGAAATGTCCCCAACATAATCATACCAGAGATGGGTTAGGAGTAGACCCCGGGTTTGCATTATAGTATTACTTTATTTCCTGCTCTTTCATTTGACACCACCCCATGGGTCACAACATTTTCCTTGTAGAGATATTGATCATGAGAAGTCTGCAAAAATCCCTTAAAATTCCCTAAATTTAGTAAAATATGAAAATTTAATTCATTTGGCAACACTATTTTGAAAAAACATGTGACACATTTTAAATTGAGTGCCCTACGGGATCCAGAAAGCCTAGAAATGCACAATTTTGCGTATTTTCAACATTTCCAGAATGTAAACCGACTGGCAACCCAAAGACTGACCAAACTAGAAAAACCATTTCACTTAAAACATGGGCACTGATCTAGCCATATTAATGTTAATACCTTTGGTTGTGGTGTACGCCCCCACCCGTTTGAATAAGTCTTTTTTTGTACACCTGTTTTGTTACACCACCAAATCATACAAAGCCATAGCCTGCAATAAACAACATGCTGACCATAATTTATGGCAGGGAAACTCCTGAATCAAATTCTTTTTTGAAGGTGTAAGTATTTCACACTGAGCCATTGACAACCTGAGAAAATTTGGTTGAAATGGACCAAGCATTAGCATTAGTGCAATTTTAAAATCTCAAGAATGCCCCTTTAGTGGCACACATGCATTTTGACCACAATTATGAATCACACAAAAGATGTTACAATAGAGTCTCATGTGCGAGGAATTTTGCATATCCAATGTCCATAAGCCGCTCAGCCAATTACGCTATTAATTAGATCAATTGCCATCAACCAATGCCCCTTTAATTGACACTTGCACTTTGACCGCAATGATGATTCTACCAACAGATGTACAGCACGAGTCGATGTAGCGAAGAATTTGCATATCCAATATACCATTCCAGTGATACAGCAATTATGCTATTAATTGCTCAATTGTATCCAAAGAATGCCCCCTTTAATCGGCCCACATGCACTCTGACCCAATTATGATACACACAAGATAGCGATGCATGGCATCGTAGTCTTTCAGGCAGCGAAGGAATTTTGCCATGATGTACGGTTTTCAAATTAAAGTAATAGAATATTTAATTAGCGCATGTGCATACCTAAGCCGCAATTGTATCACACACGTTTCATTCAAATCTGCCAAATAAGATGCGCACCATGATAGGCTTTAGCAGTGAAGAATTTTCCGTATCCACGTACGTTTCTTTCAAATTTATAGCAATTACTGTTTTGCCTATAATTAGCTCATGTTGATACTTAATTTGCCCGAAAATACGCCAGAAAATCTATCAGTGCGAGGAACTTCCAGCCCGCTACTTCACCAAGTTACTTCATCATACCGCTACGGAAACTCCAGAAAACTTGGACACAGCCTTGAGGGAAAAATTTTCGTTAATTATGCAAATTAGATACTTAATTAGCATATTTACAACCCAAAATCTAATCAGGTCGAGAACTCGGGACCCGCCTTCTTTCCACCAAGTTACATCATGATTACCCTTACGGAACTCCAGATAAATCGTACACAAGCCCATGACCACGGACGTCAGGCACACCGACAGCATGACAGACAGAAGACAGACAGAGACAGGACAAAAGACAGAAAGTGATTTAGGCTAATTCTCTGCGAACAAAAGTTCAGGCTGGAGGACAAAAAAGGACTTTGGTAGTACGACATGCGTTTCTACAGTGTTGTTATGGTTGACTTTCCCTAATTGAAACATTTGAATTCTTACAGTTTTGGAAATTGGAAGTTGAACTTTAATTGTGTTTATACATGTGTTGCATGAAACCCTGGAACTGGAGCGACTATAGACTTATAAATTTGGAAGGTTAAGTCTTACTTTCTTTATATTCAAGTCAGATCTCAAAGCATAATATGATAAAATTGAATGGATTCTTTCGCATGATACACAAAGATATTGGTCGAATTATGAGTTGCAAAAATACATTTAATTTAAAAAAAGCAAATATTTTTAAAAATCATAGCTCAACCAATATCTTGTGTATCGTGTTCAATCCATCCAATTTTATATCAAATTGGTACAGATGGGTCCCACTTCTAGATTCTACAAATTTGTCATTGCAGTGATCAATAGGATGCCACTTTTCTCCCAAATCCTCAAGAAGCTTAAATAGAAGATATATGCATATGAATACCGAAGGTCTCAATTGGTTTGGAAAAGAAATTACATGCCTCCAACCAAGTTTTTTTTCTCACAAAATTTCAAGGATGGTGTCGTTGTTGTACATATTCAGAATCGAAGAGAAATGCATTCAAAATGAGTCCAACAAGCTAGTCTTCGGTCAGTGTTTTTGAGATAATCAATATGAGGAAAGCTATTTTTCTAATTAAACAAAAAAACAAACAATGATAAGTCATATATAAACATATCAGAAACTACCAAGGTGTAAAATGTTAAATAATTTTTCTACAATTACACATATCTCTAAGTACAGACCAATTTATCAGCCTGCACAATGGGGTCTGCATTCCCACTAGTGAAATCGCTTAAATCCCCCTTTGACTTCTGGTCATGTATTTACCTCGCAGCCATTGACTTCATCCAGACCCCATGCATAAGTGGCACAGCGATCACATCTACGCCCAACAGTCCTGGGTGGGCAAACACACTGCCCTGTTGTCATATCACACACTTTGTTAGTAGTGAAACACTCACAAGCTGAAGAAAAAAAAATAAGAACGATTAATATGCTGAAATAAATTTAAGTACACTATTAATATCTTTAAAAAAAATGCAATTGCAGTAATGCACATTAACATGCACACACACACACACACACACACACACACACACACATGCTTATAAATCCACATCCACATATCTGCACATATACCACACACTCCCATACACATACACGCACATATGCACAGACACACATGCACAAAATCTCTGTTGACCGAGTTTCTTGGAAAAAATGTTTTTCTTATCACTTCTTTGAATTCACAACATAAAATCTCCAAGAGACCATCCATAAAGCCATGCAGGGCCTACTGGAGCCAATTGTAAACTGCTGTTTTTGATCATACTCAAATCCCATGGTGAGGATAGGATTAGGTTTACATTTACAGATAGAGGTAGGATAGCGGTAGTGTATGATTAGAGGTAGGTAGAGGTAGTGTAGGATTAGAGGTAGAAGGGTAGCGAAGGATTGTAGGTATGGCTTTAGGGTATTTTCTTGATTTATAAGATGAACATAAAATATCAGTTCAAGCTGGCCTTATTATTATAATAGTCTTCCCTTATTATTATCCCACATTTACACTGGGGTGATTTCTGTGGCAAAATATTTGGTGTTCTTGTGTCCACTACTCTTATTTTTCCCTAAATTCAAATTTCATAATCAATTTTCATTTAATATTTTTCTTTTGTTCAGATCCAAAAATCATCTATCTCCTGTCAGAAATATTGACTGGTCCCTAATTCAATTCTTGTCTCAGTACAAATAAACTTCTTACCAGTACAACCTGTGCTTCTGAAATTGTAATACTCCGGCAAACACTCATCACATCTACGACCTCCAACCCCTGGCTTGCAGGGGCATTGACCACTAAATTGGTCACAATTGTTGTCAAAGCTACCAGTCAGATCACAGTTGCAATGCTTGGCTCCATTGAAATAGTATGTGGTCAAGGAATAGACAGCCGACAGGCAGATTGATTCTTCTGTTGTATTCAACCTGTTTGCACAACAATTTAAATGTGTCAAAGTCAGGTACACTAGTGTAATGACAGCTGAAAAACAGTTACTGATTCATCTAGATCAGGGGTTCTCGACTGTATTTGCTCCGGGTCATAGAGAGCCTAATACACCTCAAATTCTTATGTGTTCTATATTGTCTAAGGGGCAAAGGTGATTGGATTAAGAACTGGACTTGGCCCATGGGTCACATGTTAAGAACTTTAGTCTAGACAAATAAAATGAACAGGTTTCTCAAGATTTTGTTAAACGAGCTCTAACATTAAAATGTACACTACACAAAGATTCATAAATTTAACTTTACGCTACTTGTGCAAAAATTTAGGCAAAATGAGCCAATATAACATGTGGCCTGAGTAAAAATTATATAGGTTCTGCCTTAGCAAACTTTATTTCTTTTACTTTTTATATTTCTTCTATTAAAGAAATCCTGTCTTATACTTGTGTCTATCAACACACATATACAGCCACTGCCTTAACCACGCTCATGTTGCACCCAGAGGGTGTTTTGAATCAATCCCAAAATGCATTGCAATGTGCCTAAACTGTACTGTACTAAACGCACATCAGTACTTAGGGTTAAAAGTGTTCAAGAAGTTTAAGGACCACAAAACATTTCATGATCTTGATAAAAATTCCTTAAGTACTAGCACTTCGTGGGCTAAAATTAGCATAAAAGTGAGGGTTTCTTATGTCTTAAGAATAGGGTTTTTATGGGATCACATGACCTTATTGAAGTGAAATTTCCCCAAACTGGTGCATTGTTGGATGGAATCAATGTGCCCTCTGTGTAGCAACTTTGCTATTCACATTGCAATATTATAAAATCACAAACTACAGTCCAAGAGAACACCTTGATAATTTCATTACCTCATATTATTTGTGATGACGTCACACGTGTCGGTGAATTCTGTGGCTCGTTCTGCTCCTAGCAAACCACTTGGGTCTGTAAACTCTACAGGTATTGCCACAACATAATCCTACAGAATTAAGAATTGAAACATGAAACTAAAGCAAATGAAATTTGGATAAAATGTGAGTGCTCTTCATACCAAGCAGATGATCGATTGATAAAATTGTGATTGATTGCCATTATTTTATGACTAGTGCAACCATTTCTTATTTCTAGTCAAGCAGGCACAATAATTGCACCATAGTTACAATGTAAAAGCTTCAAAGTAAAATTTAAGAAACTTTCTTTTTTATCCAAACATTTCATTCAGAGGGATTCCCAACAGGTGTCTGTGAAGTTTTTGTTGCTGAGACACAACCAACTTTTAAAGGTGTTTTTGTTGTCTCCCTTATCTTTTGTTGCTGAGACACAACCAACTTTTAAAGGTGTTTTTGTTGTCTCCCTTATCTTTTGTTGCTGAGACACAACCAACTTTTAAAGGTGTTTTTGTTGTCTCCCTTATCTTTTGTTGCTGAGACACAACCAACTTTTAAAGGTGTTTTTGTTGTCTCCCTTTTCTTTCTGCATAGATATTGTACCCTTTCTGTCATTAATTTTACCAAAACAACAACATGGCAATCAGTCTCCTGATCGAACAAGCACATAATAGATGTATTATTTAATTGAAGAAAAACAGCACTGATACATGTGTTGAGTTTGGTGGTTGATTTAAAAGAATAATTGTAAAGGTTTTTTTATGAATTCTGAATATTTCAAAGAATCAGTGAAGGACAAACCCCTTATGAATTGTTTAGGGTGGGATTGGCATATTGACTATAACTATCTCAAGCCTAACATGAAACAATATTACTGTAACATTTGGGACCTTTGATATTTTGTTATATTTTTCCCCCTGTTACCAAGGAAACTGAGTCCACACTATACTCACAAAATATACTTGTGCTCCTCCTTGTGTATTTATCTGAGCTTCAACAGACCACTCTCCTGGCCCAAGATTAATGGTCTCACCACCACCAAAGTTAACAGTTTCAGAGCACCAAGAAGAACAGAGAGGCAAAACAGATGCTCCTTGCTGAGAAACCCCATCAGTATCCCCTACAGGAGAAATGGTGACGTCCACTTGGGTAGGCCCATCATTTGCTACACGCAGTATTAGTTGGAATGAACCACTAAGCTGGGAGGGAGGAACTATCAAAGTTGCTGTGGTACTTGTCTGTTACAAGAAAATAAAACATTTCCCAAAAACATAACGTCAAATTTCAAAATAAAACAAGGGTAAATCACAACTTGTAATATAACATTAATTGCCCTAAACTGCTTAAGAAAAATAAAACAGTCTGCAGCACTTTATTTTTGTTACATTGGGGATTAACACGTTTTGCCATCACAAATAAATGGCCTGCAGCATCACAAATAAATGGCCTGCAGTTGAGCTCTGACCACAAATCCTGGACTTTCCATAAGACTCACTCTCAAGCAACTATAAAATACCTTTTCATTTCTATGAAAGAAACTGCATTTTAACAAAATCATGAATTACTTCAAACAACTCCTTGGCTTCTTAGTAATAAATTTCTGTGCAAGAAAGCATTTTAAAAATGGCTCCTTGATGACCTTTGAACTCATCCCTTATACATTGTACTCCATATGATTTAAAATATAAAGATCATTCTGAACAACTACAAAAATACCAATCTTTTTCTGTGCAAGCATTTTCACACAATGAATTAAAAAGGACCATGACTCTAGATGAATTTTGACCTCATAAGAACTTTGGTAAATACTCATATTTATATGCAAAAAGAATCATTTTGACAATGCCTTAAAGTGACAGGAGGAGATATATTTTGAAAATACAAAATTACTCTCAAATTGCACTGGATCGGTTGTAGACTACCTGTCATGCACGACAGAAACTACTAAATCATCATCTTATTACATAAAGACGGCGTATTCGGCTTATTCACTTCAGGTGTGATCTAATACATTGGTAAGCATTCCAAATATGCAAAAAACCCGGGTTTGAAAAAATTGGGGGCACTTCTTTCTGGAAATGTCCTCATGTCTCTTTTAATGACCCTAAACACATTCAAATTCTTTACCAGCACCACAATTTGATTTAAGAACTTTACATTGCTTGCTTTCCTGTTTCTTGCACCCCTTTTCATACGATAAATACTAAATAAATAGAAACTATGCCTTCATTAAAGGATGTGTTTTTGACAAATTTTAAATCATAAAGCTCAATACCTGTGAATATACTTCAAGCTAAATCCTCTTATGACACATACTTACCGATCCAGTGAGGGTAACATATCCAATACCCCTGTAGTTGGGAAGAATGCCACTATCTGCTTCCCAATTTTGATGTTCAATGGATTCAAATTCAGCAGAAATCTCATGCAGGGTACCATAGTATGAAAATGCTGTCACTCTGTCAATTTACAAAGTCACATCAGAAAGATTAGGATCCATATAACATTATTTCAATATTGATAACATTACCAAATTCTTGTTTGCAGTGTAGACTATGCACCAATCCAGTTTTGAAGATTCTATTACCTCTCTGGCAGCCCTAGCTATACCCTTTATAAAATAAGTGTACTCTAAGTGAGATGCATGTAAATGTGACCGTGCGATCGACTGCTAAGCCACGCCCCTTGTGGATGTTGGGCGTATGTGTCTTGTAAAAGGTATTTTGACAAATAGTATAGGGCTTCATTCTTGAATGCACACAAATGAGCAGATTAAGAGCAGAGTTTGAATTGTACATACTCAAGCGTGATACAGACATACAGAGAGTTGGGAGGGTTGTGGACATACACAGAATTGGGAGGGTTGTGGGTTGCAGACACAAACAGAATTGGGAGGGTTGTGTGTTGCAGACACAAACAGAATTGGGAGGGTTGTGGGTTGCACACATACACATAATTGGGAGGGTTGTGGGTTGCACACATACACAGAATTGGGAGGGCTGTGGGTTGCAGACACACACAGAATTGGGAGGGTTGTGGGTTGCAGTTGTGGGTTGCAGACACACACATAATTGGGAGGGTTGTGGGTTGCAGACACGCACAGAATTGGGAGGGTTGTGGGTTGGAATCCCTCAGGAATGGTGAATCAATTCATGGAAAGCATGTGTGGTTCAGGGTGGAAAAAGTGCACGACTCAAGATCATCAGACCATTTAATTTGTGAGTTTGAGCCCCGCCGTGGCCAATGTGAATATGTCTTTTTGCAAGACACTATCTCATTTGTCTTTCTTCACATATACCAGAGCATCTACTGTAGCTACTATAAAGCTACTGCACAACTTTCCAAATAGAGTAGGCACTACAAACTCAATCTTTGTTGAACATTTTGTTCATTTTGGGGAGAAATTATAAAATTTGAATTAAGTATCAAAGAACCTTAATGCGGTAATTTTAATTTATGAAGACACAATGACAAAAAGATTTCTCTCATTTTGCTTGAAAAATGTTGCCAATATCACTTCTAAAAAAGCCAGAAAATTTGCAAAAGCTTGAAAATCTGCTTTTACCTATATGGCTGGGCTAAATGAGATTGGCATCCCAATTGTAATGAGAAAAATTTTTATTTCACGATATTAGCCCTACCAAGGGTATATACCACAAAATACCACACTGTGTAATACTGTGGTAACTTGTGGTAGTTACAAAGACCACAATCAAATGTTGTGGTATAATACACACACAGACACACACTACAAAAAACAATCCCTACGTGCCGCTTGCTTCACTGACGCAGAGATGCCAACATTGGAATTTAAAAAAAAAGGGAGATTTTGCGAGGGAGCGCTTGCGCGACCGAGCCCCTCACGGCCGGGGGTCCAGGGGCAATGCCCTGGTCGGGTCAAGGGGGCAAAGCCCTCAAAGCTCCTGCTTTTCTATTGCTTTAAAGCACTTTGGAGCCCTTAAATACAGACATGCCAACTTTGGAATACAGCTTTCAGTATTCCACAGACGAAAAAAATCAGTATTTGTGACCCAAGAAATGACAAAAGGTTAATGTAAAAGTCTAAACTTTAAAAGCTCATAACTTGAAAACTAAGCTACCTATATAAATATGGACTGCATCATGAGATAGAGTTCTTTAAAATACAGCTTTTCCAGAAAAAATGGACAGAGCTCCGCCGTCTGACAGCCCCATTTATGGAACTGTCAGTAGAAACTAAGTCCATCTGATAATTTTTTTTATATTACATAAAAAAGGAGGAAAGTCCAAATTTTGAAGGATCATAATTTGACAACTGCATCATGAGAGAGCTCTTTGAATAACTCTCCTGAAAAAAAATGGAGTTCTGCCATCTGACTGTCCCCATTTAAGGAACTGTCAGTATGAAAATGAACACAATCCACATGGAGAATATTGTTTTACAGTAGCACATTAAATCCTAAACTTTTAAAGGCTCATAACTTGAAAACTAAGCTACCTATGCACATATGAACTGCATCATGAAGTAGAGCTCTTTAAAATACAGCTTTTCCAGAAAAAATGAACAGAGCTCCGCCGTCTGACAGCCCCATTTAAGGAACTGTCAGTAGGAACTAAGTCCATATAGAGCATTTCTTAAAAGTACATGAAAAATATCAAGGTCTAAACTTTTAAAGCTTGAAAACTTCAAAACAAAACCGCTATAACAATGCATTGTTTGTTGGTGTATCCCTTTGCATTGTTGCAGTTAAGTAGTTAACTAAAATACCATCAGAAGACATTTAGCATACAGCAGTTAAATGGTTAAATCAAAATATTAATGTGAGTGAACCACCCGAAAGTCGGGAGAAAAACGATGTCGGAAACCAGTTTAACAGACTTAATAAATTGAAAATCTTTCAAATCTATGTTCTTTTATTGACTCTGAAAAGATATTGCCCTCTTTCCTCAACTTTATTGTTCTTTATTTATTTTCTTTCATTAAATATACGGAAAATCGGGAGATTTGCTAGCAAAATCAGGAGACGGGAGAACAAACGAAAAACCGGGAGTCTCCAGCGGAAAACGGAGAGTTGGCATCTCTGCTGACGACACAAAAATAGGTGGTGCTGGAATCACAAAAATGCAATTTAAAGGAACATGCTTCATGTTTATTTCAATAACACATCATTCTCACCTATCACAACTGCGACTTTCTATATTCTCCCTGCAAGTACATTGACCATCAACCTTATGACATGCAGGAGTCACTGCTCCTCCAATGTCACAATCACAAGCTGAACATCCATCGGAATTGTCTGCAGACAACCCAAAGAAGCCATCCTGACACTGGTCACACCTTCGGTCAAATGTATTGGTCTTGCAAGGACACTGACCAGAAGATGTCTTGTCACAGATATTGGAGCCATCAGCAGTTCCTGGAGTGTAACAGTTACAACCTGTGGAGCAGATGAGAACAATTACAGGGTGTCTCAAAAAATGTGGACATTTGATCCCAGGACTTGAAATGACCTTGGAATTTTTTGTGGTACCAAATGTGGACTACACCCACCAAGTTTCATGACCATACAACCACTTGAATTTATTTGACCTTGGATGATGCCACATGACCTTCAACATTTTCAGCACTGAATGTTGACCACACCTACCAAGTTTCATGACCATGCAACCATTTGCAGTGATTTGACCCCAACTTGAAAAATGTCAGTGTCAAATGTTTACTACACCCACCAGGTTTTCACAACCATGTGTAGTGATTTGACCTTGGATGACCCTGCTGAACTTGGAAATGGCCTTCAAAAATTGTGGCACTGGATGTTGACCACACCCACCAAGTTTCATCATCCTACCATAATTGACAAGGTTTATAGTAATTAACCCCATTTTTGACTGCATTTGACCTTTGATCCAAGCCACATACCCACCTCTGACCTGAATCCACTGCCAACTTGGGTGACATCTATGGTGCGAAGATGGACACCCATACTTGCTTAGATCCAAAAGTTGACAAGGTTTAGAGTAATATAACCCTATTTTTTACCACATTTAACCCTATTTTTTACCACATTTAACCCTATTTTTGACCCTATTTGACCTGACACATGACCTACTTGACTCCCAGCCACCGCCTACTTAAGATACTTGATGTTGCAAAGACGGACACCCACACTTGCTTAGATCAAACGATATTGGGTTGATGTACATATGCACACACACACAGTCACACACACACACAGACGCACACACACACACACAGATGCCTAACATTCCTGTAGTACCCCAGGTCCCAGGAAATGAGATGATAAACCTACTCCAAATCTTAATGGGACATTCCATTCCAATAAACAGGGCCAGAAAAAAGAATACACTACCAGTGATGTCATTAGTGAAACTATTGATTTTCAGTCAGTGTCATGAATAGATTCACACCAGTCACCTGGAATTTTCTATTACTCTCTGAAAAATCAATAGTTTCACTAATGATGTCATCACCAACCCAAATATTGAATGCTTTCTGGTCCCACCTTGTAGACTTGACACAAACCACATCTTGCATTTCCTGGGACCTTTAACAGGCTAACCAAGAGTTCATTAACATGCAAAACAAACACAAAAATGGCCCAAATGGAGTTTACATCATTCATTTTAATTGGTTGCATTTCTTGATGTAAATGAGCTTATGAGATGGAATAAAAAGTTTTATTCATCCAAGTAAATGTAATTACATTACATTAAAAAAAACCTGAAATACAGGATGTATATATTTTAAATACTTTTATTCAAAATATAACTTATTTTAAGAGACAATCTTGCATTTTAAAACAGTGATCTCAGTTCACTTGGCTCTATTTTCTTAACTGTTCAAACCAGAAAATAGCTTGATTAATGAAAAATGTTGTCATGGCAACTTACTCAGGCATCCATTAGGGTTTGCATCAGTCAGATCATAGTAACCATCCTTGCATTCATCACATTTACTGCCCTGCACAGTTGGTTTACAATAACAGTCTCCAGGCAACTGAGATCAAATCAACAAAGAATACTTTCAATTATTTTTAAAAATACAGTGTTCCCTGGAATGCATGTTGCCTTCTGTCAGAGTTTGCGAATGAGATCAAAGGTCACATGGGGTCATTAGAGGTCAATGTGTGTACACCCCATATGAGTCTTGTGTCAGTGGTTCTGCTGACCAAGTATAAAGTTAGTAGGTCAATAAGTAGGTTATTAAGTTCATTACATGCAGAGTTAATATTTAACATACACATACCCACAGAAACACTAATGAAGCAATTTCTATGCTGATCTGCACACAAGCAACATAGAAACTTACTTGCGGTTGATGTTCTGATGTTCAATGTTCATCAAAAAGCTTTTCTATTTTTAATTTAACATAACAGACCATACACAAGATGAAGGCTTATTTTCTTGGGAGTAAGGCAAAAAAAGGTTTGTCTCAGAAGAAATGCAAAAAAATCAAATGCGAAATGCTTTTTTTTTTTAAATGCTAATGCGAAATGCGGGATTTTTTTAATTGCATTTTTGACCCACTCTTTTCAAACGGCCAAATTTCATTTTTTCCTGAACATTTAAAAAAAAATCTTTCGAGTAAAAACCTAAAAAAATTATGCGCTAAAAGATCAATTTTAAACAAAATACATGCGGTCTTCTGAGACACTTTTCTCTTGGCCTAATATGGACTACATTTATGGTAGTAAACCGTACACACATCAGTAGGTACAAGCAAGGGTAACCTCCACCCTCAAGAGTTTTATGGCCATGTGTGCGAGTACGTCAAAACAACATGTGAAGGTTGTATCGTTTACCTTTCTGCAGTGCTTAGTTGCAGTTTGCTTTGGCTTTATGCACCTATCAAAAGATGCCCCGGCCCCTGGGTACCCGGGGACAAAAAAAAAGGATCAAATCCCCGGCTATCAGGTAGTACAAGTCCCGGTCATCCACGGGTACCCAGGGGCCGGGGCATTTTTTTATAAGTGCATTACTCGATCTTGTGGTGCTCCCATAGGGAAATTTAGAATTAGGCCTTGAAGTGTTTCTTCTATATATATGCATTTAGTTTGTTTATTTTTTACCTGACTGGTCTTTTTCTCCTTTGCTACAAATCATGTTTATTTCAAAAATTCACAATAAAATTTTCATAGAGCATATCCATTTTATCACTCAACCTAATATAGTCACTTGTTGCTATGGTAATAGCAGACAAAAGCTTATGATAATAACACAACTATTGTCAGACTGACTTACCATCAAATTTAATTAATTTATTATTATATTTGTTCAGGGGTTTTAACCTCAAGCTCTCTATGTTCTGTTGGCTTCCTACCCACATCTCTAAGTCATGTTTAGTAATGTGTATATTGGTGAATAAAACAACTGAAACTGAAAACTGAATTGCCTGTAAATGTAGCTAGAAAACAGCCAAACCACTACTGCCACTAAGTAAAGCCATACTAAAATGATGAAGCTGCCTCTGTTTGATATCAGTTGGTAAAGCAATGTTCAAATAGTTGGCAATCAAATACAACCTTCTTCAACACCAGGTTTGATGAATAACCAATCTGTTGTTACTCCCCTACTTGTTCACAGTAATAATTTGCATATTCCTGAGGATGTTGAATATTTTCTTTTGAATTTTAGGTGATTCTAACACAGCCTAAGGAGAATATCTGTGTAAAGGATCATTAGCAGCTTTGAAGTTGATATAATTGAAACTCACTTCAAGATGGAATCAAGAGATTGTTTATGATAATATACAAAGGCAGCTTTCTCTGGTGGGGATTCCTTGTCCCAAGGCTTTTGTTAATATCATGAGCATTATTAAAAACACACAAATGTATGCAAGCAAGTGCACACATGCACACACACACACACACACATGCATGCACGCATACACACATGTGCACGCATGCACACACACACACACACACAGTCATTTACCATTCCCAGTGGTAGAGTAGTGTCATTATTTGCAACACACTCTCCTTTGGAGAGCCCAATATTAGGATCTTCCTTTGTTCCAGGAAGATGGCATTCACAGGATTGACAAGCATCTTCATCAGTCTGTTGCTTGATGGCTGGACGGAAGTAGTACATCTTACACTCATGACAGTTAATACCTAGGCCAAAAACAAAACCACAAATTTAGGGTTTTAACAATGAAACTAGAGATTAAGGGTTTTTTCTAAATGGTATGTTTGCTGTATGAGTAACATCCTTATTGAATAAGATGTAATTTCTGATTTTTTTCATTAAAGGTGCATGTTCCTATTGTCTTTGGGACCCCTTGATTTACCCGGAAGTAGTATCGATTTTGATATCAGATGAAAGGCCATATTTTTCTCATTGTTGTGCTGAAATTTAAGCTCCCAAATCCATTTAATTCCCTAGATATAAACAAAAAATACATCGCTCCTTGGACCGCTTGTGTCGCCTGCTGTCGCGGTTAGTGAATGATAGGCCTAACATGACCTTTGACCTTGATATGTGACCTTTGACCTCATCAACAAATGAGGGATCCCATGTTGCACCTGATTCTAGTTTGGTTCCAAATGAACTTCATCTTTTCAAATGAGGTCAATTTTACATTTTCAGCCATCTTACAACTTGACCTCACATGAAATTTGAGCTTAGTATATGACCTTTGACCTCATCAACAAATGAGGGATCCCGTTTTGCACCTATGATTCAAGATTGGTTTCAATTAAACTTCAACTTTTCAAATGAGGTCAATTTTACATTTTCAGCCTATTTTACAACTTGACCTCACATGACCTTTGAGCTTGGTATGTAACCTTTGACCTCAACAAGTGGGATCCCATGTTGCACCTATAGAGGAGGAGCTAGGACCCAGGTCAAACATCATCATTTACCCCTCATTACAGAAAAGGTTTGACACCTTTGGTAGTTAGTATGGACCCTCAACATCAATGCTAGGTAGGTAGTACTCTCAAATTGTGGTATCACTTTTTCAATACGGGCCAATTTAATTTTACACAGTGGTCAAATTTTTAAAATGCTCCAATAATGTTGAAATGTATGCCATATTGTTCGTCTAGTCATAAGGATTCCAAAAATGTATAGTTTGTACCATCTATGACCATTGGTTTGGGAGTTATACGGTAAAATGGCTAAAATGGTCAAAAAGGTTGATTTCTATTTGTACAGGGGTCAAAATCAGAAATTGCTCCAATTTTTGGTAAAAAATGAAAGAAGTTGTTCATCTAGCTTAATGTGTCAAAATAAGGAATAGTTTGTACCATCTGCAATGCAATAGTTACCATGTTATGCGACAAAATAGGTCATAGGGCAACATAATTGGTGTTGACCTTCTTGACCCTTATCTCCGTAAGTAAACATTTAACATAATTAAAATCTATACTTTTTAGGAGTCCTCTTACCTCAGGCAACAATTTGCAAGTATTTTAAATATAATCAGATTAACTTTTAATGTTGACCCCTGTACAAATATCGATTGACCTTTTTACCATATTTGTCATTTTTACCCTATAACTCCAAAACCAATGGTCGTAGGTGGTACAAACTATACATTTTTGGAATCCTTATGACTAGATGGACAAAATGGCATACTTTTCAACATGATTTGTGCATTTTAAAAATTTGACCCCTGTGTAAACTGAAATTGGGGTAGACGTTTCATATGGAAGTCTCATTGATGCAAATGAGGTATTACAATTGATTCCGTCATGCGCTGTATGACGTTGTGCAGTAGTGCTTGACGGAATGAATGGCAATACCTCATTTGCCTCAATGGGACTTCTATATGAAACGTCTACCGAAATTGGCCCCTATTGAAAAAGTGATACCACAATTTAAGAGTACTACCTACCTAGCATTGATGTAGAGGGTCCATATTAACTACCCAAAGGGTTAAACCTTTTCTGTAGTGGGAGGTAAATGAACTCCTTAAATAAGGCCCCTATGATATCCTGCTCCTCCTCTACTATGACTCAAGTTTGGTTCCAATTGAACTTCAACTTTTCAAATGAGGTCAATTTACATTTTCAGCCTATTTTACAACTTGACCTCACATGACCTTTGACCTTGGCATGTGACCTTTGACCTCATCAACAAGTGGGGGATGCCAAGTTGCACCTGTGACCCAAGTTTGGTTTAAATCCATCAAAGTATGAGGATATTACAGGCAAATGTTAACCCTTTTTCACAACAACAGACAACAGACATCAACAACAGACAACAACAACAACAGTGGACAGAGTGATCCCTATGTCTTCCTGCCTTAGGGCAGGCGACACAAAAACTGCCGTTTAGTGGTTAACCATCAATATTAGCACACTATTGAATAGGGCTTTGCAACATGCATTATTGCTTCTACCATCAAATCTGCAAGTTTGTTTCCCACGGTACTTGATGGGGGCGTATGAACAAGTGCCAGGCTCTCATATCAAGTAGAGAACACAATAGACATAAATCGAAACAAGCACCTTTAAGTTTTCATGATTTAAAGGAATGATCTCAAATGCTCCCTGGATTATTGTAGATCTTATTTTTTTTAAATGTCTATCCATTTCTTTGCAAAAAGCAGCATTTTAAAGCATTTTTACAAGATGACCTCTGGCCTCAAAAATTTTGAACACCTCAAATGACCCAACCTTAGAGAATCATTCTGAATAACTTTGGATAATACCCAGGCATTTCTATGCAAAAAGAAGCATTTTAAGTGTTTAGTTCATAAACTCAATGTCAAAATATTCTTATGTATGATGTGCCATATGTACTTCCATTTCTCCTGCTAACCTTGTTTTAGTGAGAATGTGTGTATTGCTTTCTTGGGTGTTTTGGAGCAGATTTTGATGGCCATCTTGAATTTAAACTATTTCAGTTAACATCAACAATAAATCCCACATTATATTGTATTAATCTTTACTACCTGTCATAAAGAGCATTAATTGAATGACTGAAAACATGACTCACCTGCTGTATTGTTTTGACAATCCACACACACACCTCCACCATACATCTCCCCATTAGCATTGATACTCCCATTCACGTTGCCTACATTGACATCATAGATGCATTCAGCACTATGATCAAAACAGTTACATTCTGAAAGAAAAAATGTTACCAAAATATCATACATTTCTGTTTTAAAATAGCTAAACAATGGGATCACTGCAATACAAACAAAAATACATTGCAGTCCTTGGACCACTAGTGTCACCTGTCATCATGTTTTGGTTTGTGAATGATAGGCCTCATATGACCTTTGACCTTGATATGTGACCTTTATCTCATAAACAAATGAGGGTTTCCATGTAATATCTATAAACCAAGTTTGGTTCCAATAATGAACTTCAACTTTTCAATTGAGGTCAATTTTACATTTTCATCCTATCTTAAACTTGACCTCACATGACCTTGACCTTGGTATGTGACCTTTGACCTCATCAACAAATGAGGGATCCCATGTTGCACATATGACTCAAGTTTGGTTGAAATCCATCTAAATATGTGGATATTACAGGCAAATGTTATCCCTTTTTCACAACAGAGAACAGCATCATGAACAAACAACATCAACAGACAATAGTGGACAAAGTGATCCCTATGTGTCTTCCTGCCTTAAGGCAGGCGACACAACAAAAATGTTTGTTGGATGAACTTTGCACTCTGCAACCTGTGGCTGTAATTTTCATGTGGTGGTAAAAAGCAATCTAGTGATTTTTTCTGTGATTTTTGTTTTCAAAAGAATACAATTCAATGCTTCTCTGTAAAGTACTGTGTGGGCCTTTACTAACCCTCTGTATTCCTTCACTACATGGGCATGCATGTTCATCTATAAATTAAAGTGCAAATTAGCATAATGAATTATTTGGCGGCATGTTCATTATGTAATAATAATTATACATAATAATACATGCACTTTATCTATGCATATCAAAGAACATTACAAGACAAAATACAAAATGTATCTCCTTAAGTACAATAATTAAACAATTTACAAGTACTGCACATCAAAACCCTGGAGGAAGTGAGGGACCTTAGCTGGGGAGAGATGAGTTTTCAGCATTTTCTTGAATGAAATAGTTTATTGCAAGGAACTAATTTTCTTGGAAAATAAGATTCATTCACAAGGAGTGTTTGCAGAGAAGGCTTTATCACCAACAGATTTGAGTCATGTGGGACCATTTGTGTAGGTTTTAAAGCAATGATTTCACCACACAATAGAGTGCTGGTCAAAGAGTCAAAGATTCATTCCAATTTCACTTGATTTCAACTTATTCAGAATTTGGACATTTTGAATTTCACTTTTTAATGATAAAAACAATATAGTGGACACTTTGTTGTAAAAAAAATCAAAAGGAAAAATTGCCTCTTTACAATGTAGATACCTTATTTCAAACCTAAACCCAAAACCAAATTTCTCTTTCACTTACACAGTTTGTGATCATATTTATGGCACAAATTTGCACACCCTGTGTGTAGCATGTGCTTCTGACATGATGAATATTACCATAAACAATGAGTTATGGTTTGAAACCATATGGTGATTTATGAATTAGATACAATAAACACTGTATGAACCTGACATATTTTAATCCACTTTGTTAAAACAACTGCAGATTCCAGAAAAATACATCATTATTTTTTTTATAATCAACAAATATTGGAGGAGGTATACTACTGCAATGACACTGAATCCTAATCCTAAAATTACACCTACCTGTTAATATAAATAAAAATTATCAGTGAGGCTCAGTTTTAGGAATATGGCCAAACAAATCTGGTATTTGACATGGATTATTAGAGTAGTAAAACCAAAGTTTTAAATCCGGTTTTGTCCCCGTCGACGGGGTGGCCGGATACACCTCCCACTAAGCAATACTGCTGTGAGAGGATTTATTGGAGCAAAAGATAATTGGCCGGATACCCTTCCTGACGCCAATCCACAGTTTTCGGCGGTGGGCCTAGCCTTTGGGCAACTATGCCCACCATACAAGGCAGCATGAGCTGGATGGCCGCCAAGCTCTCCAGAGCTGATGCCCTTGTAGGTAGATCTTCTTTTTCATTCTACCAGGGTAACCAGCTACCCTCCTCATCAGATTTCCAATAGAAAATTGATGGGGGTGACGGTTTAGCCGCTCGGCCCTGGGACAGGTAGTACTGGTTACCAGGATACCAGTAGCAGGCCCTCAAAAGAAACCTGACCTGACCTACTTAGAGCCATCTGTTAATGACCTACCTAGAGCCATCTGTTAATGATTCTCACAGGCTGTGATGGAGTCTAATATTTCAACATGTTGTGGATGGCTTCATATTGCTCACTTTCATAAAATCTTTCATGCTTTTTGTAATCTATGAATGTGGGTCATAAAGACATTTTCATTTTGGGGTGAAGGTTCTGAAATTGAAAAATAATTGTAAAATCAAGCATACAAGCATATTAAAAATGGCCTTAACTTAAATTTTCCCCTACTGGAAACATTTTGGGCCTTTAGTGTGAGCTATGAGACATGATTTTGGCTTTTGTGTGTGTCACAAATGCTAAAATTGAGAACATTTTGACAAGTTTCAAGCAAATGGCACCATGTGTCCTTAAAAATGTGCAAATGTTTCAGTTGATCATCTGTGGACATAAAAACACTATTTAAAGGTCCATGGCCCGATCGCTAATAGCCTCGTCCCCAGAAGCCCCAGATTTTACCGGAAGTGGTCAACATTGTGATATCAGAAGAAAGCTACTATTTTTCTCATTTACCCTGTGAAAATCTTAGGGCCAAAGGACCTTTGGTTTGGAAGTTATGAGCGAAAATGTACCCCATTTTGGTCGACCAATATTAATTTTACACAGTACTCTATGGGGCTTACAAAATCGCGTTTTTAGCTCTCACATGAAAACGGATTGAAATATAGGCGCGAAACTTTACAGATGGGGTTTTGGGGTGAAGGCCAATCTATCAAGATGAAAACTTCATATCCTTAAAATCGGGCCATCCCCCTTTAATGCTAAAACTCACTGTCTCCTTTGTTGTGTAAAACTGCTGTGTTCTTCAGATTATGTGCTGATAGTTATAAGTAATTAAATTCTTTGAAATTTAACAATTGGTTGCACTTGGTTGTTTACTTTCAGCTCAACCAGGGTTTAAAATGCAACTTCTGCTGGGTTAAAAATGACTGAATACAGTAAAACAATGACAGAAATTCATAGGCCTATTAATTTCAAAAGTTTATGTATTGAGCTTACAATGGTTAGTGTGAATGTTCAGGTACCAAATCTTTAAGTGTCTTTATCCTGATTAGTTTAAAGGGTTGCAAAAAAAGGAGAAAATGTGGAACCATACAAAACATCTTTGAAAAGTAACAAAATGCAACATACCCCCACATTGGAAACCATTAGTTCCGGTCTCATAAGGATATTGGTTAAAGAAAGGCAAGCACTCATTGCATGTCATTCCCTGGGTGTTGCCTCCACACACACACTGGTACACCATCTTGGTTGGGTCTGACGGGGATGGCATCAGGACGCACTCACTAGCATGGTCGTTACACTGGCATGGCGCCATCACTTGGATGTTTCGAACAGTGTAATGATGCTATGTTTTATTATGTAACAATAGAAAATAGTATAAGCCAATTAGATGTTATCAATCAAATTTTAATATAGTCCCTCATTCAATTCAAACTTCCTTCATCCATACTACAGGTCAATGTTTATTTGCATTGATGTTCCCACATTATAATTGTTAAATTTATCCCACTGTTCTATTGTTTAAAGCAATATTAGCACATTTTTGAAGAGCGCCCTCAATTTTCAAATTTGATATTTTTGCACAGTTACGTTGGTAATTGTCTAGGAAACTATACCTGCAAACGAGAATGCTAAAAAATGCGTATTTATCACAAAATAAGCGATTTTGTAATTAGAATTGGGATCCCAGATTGGACTTAACGGCAGAGCTGGAAATGCTACGTTTATGTCCGTCCATGATGAAATAGTGCCACCTCGAGAAAATAACCTCTAACTTGGCTTGCCTGAACTTTTAAAACAACTAATGGATGAGCGTAGACACGTACATGGCGCTATTTCCCGGCTATTTCACATTGGAAGGCCGTTTCCAGCAGCCGTTGTATTATTATCGGGGATCCCCGATAATAATTATTCAAGTACAAAATTCCTTTGTTTGTGACACATAGACATTTTCGAGCTTAACCATTCACAGGTATAGTTTACTAGCCAGTTACCAATGCAATCGTGTAAAAATCTCCAAATTTTGAAAAATTGGGGGCGCTCTTAAAAAAAAATGTGCTAATATTGCTTTAATCTAACAAAACCCCAGGATATCAGTGCCTGTTGCTGATGAGACTACCCTGTCAAAACGAAAGTTCAAATAAATAAAAATTGATGGTCTATTCTTAATAATAGAGTACACATTATATTAAACCACATGTCCAAAAAATATAATGATTACAACACTAAAGAGCCTAACTTTTTTGGTAACTAGGAAAAGTGCAGTCCAATGGTTGTGGTATTCTTTGCATCAGGTTCAGCAGGATTTGAAAACCATACTCTCAAAACTTCCTTGCATTTTGGTTTTGGTAATTATATTTCATTGCAAGATTTTCTAAAACTGACTGTAATGAAACTTGGTAAATTTTCTTGTCTAAAATTTGACTAAACACCCTGTCAAATTTAGCAGAGAACTTTTTGGTAAAGTACTAAGGAATTCAATTTTTTTACTTGTAGTTCAGTGGGTCCCAGTACTGAGTCTCCAAAATTCTCTGAATTACAGAACATCAAATTTCAGGTACCCTGTGATGTTAGCAACACACAATATAGTTATAGTAGATTTCAAATTACGTGAGACTCCATGCATATTCGGACGGAAATGATATTGATATGGCGTTCAATACCCGGCCATGCAGAGCTAAGCCTTTGTTGCCATTACAAAACATATTGTGACCATGGTACAAAGTTCCTGTACAGAATCAGGTTACTGGAAACTGATGTATTCAGTTGAACAAAAGTCTGTTAATGATTGAAGGATGCATGCTATTGTTGGCCAGGATGTCAAATCCGTTTTACGATAATCTCTTAAAACAAGGTTGATCCTTTTTGATGACCAAATAAAAGCTTAGTTGTGTTATGTGTGCATCGATAAAAGAATACATTATTTCTCCAATGCTGTGATAACGAATGGTATTTTGCAGTGTCAAAGGTGTTAAAATAACAACGTTTAATGAAATAAATGCTGGTGTTTTTATCCCGATGCTTGAATTGAAACATCCGTCTATCTCAGATGTGAAATAATGTATTTTAGGTCAACATTTATTTAAAAGCTACATTACTCTATATTGTATGAGTATCATAAACTTTTTTATCCGTGGCCGTTAAAATAATTCCTCTTACCTCTCACGGTGAATGGACAGACCTAAAACTTTTAATGAGGTCTCACTTATTTTGAAATCTACTATAGTGTTATAAACAAATTTAAAAATACAAGCATTGCTGAGTGGGAGTGATTCATCAATGAGATGACAAATTGCACAAAATAAGTCACTCTAAATTGAAATGTTACAAAGTATTTATCCCTTTTGAGAAGCTGTAATATCCTGCAGAATACTTACTACCACACATCAGTTGGGTGTTAAAGTTAAGTCCCTCTGAAAAAAAATCTACATTTTATCTTTAGTATTATAAATCCAACTTACAAATTGGTTGGCAAAGAAGCCGAACTCCCGAGGCATGTTGTAAAACTGAAACCTTACATATCTGGTCTGCTGCCAAGCTCGCAGATTTGAATCCTGAATCAATTCAAATGTTATCTAAGTAAAATGTAAAGAGTAACACTTTAATAGTAAGTTGTAGAAAGGGGCTTATGATTTTTAGTGAAACATAACAAACCAAACAAAACTTGCTCACTGCACTGATGCTTACTTGCACTTTATTTTGTCATGTGTCATGTGTAAATTGATGCATAACACAACAAAACTTGTAATCCAATGGCATAGTGAGCCATTTCATTTTCTAATAGTAAGCCCTAAAAAGAAAGTTGGGTGTAATTGTTGACTTTTTAACATTTCTACTACATTTGTACCTCTATAACAAATCCAGGGAAGCACTCCTCAAAAACTGAATGACATGGGTAGTATCACCTTGTAAGGGAGAGATCAGTATTTATCTTGGGGTGGAGGAAGTCACCTCCTTTTTGACTAAAGAATTTGCATACCCCTTTGCTTCCATTAGAAAAAATTGCATTCCCTATTATTTTTATTAAAAGTTCAGCTTCCCCTCTCTCCTTGTAATTTTCCTGCTCCTTCTTTTACAATTTTGAAATTCTGCCCTCATATCTGCATTCCCCCTAACATAAATAATGACCTCTCACTAATGGCATAGCAGCACCTTTTAAATGCCTACAAGATAACCAAGTTTGGTTGGAATGGCTAGCAAAAGAATAAATTATGCTCAAATGAATTTTTTTTGACATTGTCCCCACCCTATGACAGATCTGGGGAACACCCCTGTGGGCACTGAATGACTTTGGTAGTACCACTTTGTAATAACCTATACTCTAAGCCATAATTTCTTGGACATAACAAACGTGTGCATTGCTCGTTGCGCGTACTGCATCTACGTGTAACACGATGGTTCGCTGTTTTGGTGGGGAAGCGGGTGTACGTTAAAACTGTCCAAGAGTATACATGTATATGATGACCAGGTTTGATTGGAATAACTAGTACAGAAAAGATATGGCAAATGTTGACCTTTTTGTGGTAGAAACAGACAGACATCCAGACAAACATGTGATTATCACCATTTTATAGGCCCAATTTTGCTATGCATTGAGCCAGAGTCCAAAAATGGATCTTTTTTCCACTTAGATATTGTTAGGTACACATTTTTTTGTGTTTGAGACTGATTTTAGTGAGCTGATATTTGGTCTGCAATTGCAGAAAACTAGAATTCTACTTTCGTCTGGTGTATGTCAGGCAGATTTCTGTCCTAATTTTAAAGGTGCAACAGAGATTTTGAGACCCCCATATATTGTGTCATAATAGTAATTTCGAATAGATTAGACACTCAATATATTTCTTACTTGGTATTTTGCTACTGAAATGTCTTAAAAGAGAGAAAAACGGTGATTTTGAATTGCTTATATTTCAATGTAAAACATAGGCTGAATTTCGTATTTGCTTCTATATGAAATTAGAAATTTCACAATTTTTGTACCAAAGAAAAATTTCTCAGCTTAATCCTTTCAGATGGGAATATTTTTTTTTATTTTTATGGAAAGTGTTACAGCAAGGCAAAAATCAAAACTTTTGATTTTTTAAGGGACACCTGATATGTGAAACCTCTCGTTGCACCTTTAAGTACACTGCTATTTTTAAAAGTAAGCTGCAATATGATCACAGACTTAAAAGCAAGCAATACAGGCAAGTCACTCATTGAATTGGTCAAATGGAGATGACAATAATCATTAGACTTATACTATACAGACACCGCTCATAGATTGGAATCGCCATTCAATTACGTGTTGGAGTAAGTGACCGTACAGACAGTAATGACTAAAATATCCAATTTTGTCCTTATTAGACTGCTTTCAATCTTAGAACTTGCAGGGTATGTGAAGATAGCTATACTTGTTACAGAGAAGCAAAAATGCTTGATGATTTTTTGATTTGATGATTTAGCAAATCACTGACAGTGCCTTTAAGTCTGCATTTTGATTAATAGTGCTACACAAACCAAAGAGATATGCACCCCACTTGGTGCTACTGTATACATGTATAATGTACAATTGTATGCATACAGTATGCAAATCATTGTGAGTGAATTATTGTCTGAGCTCACACACACACATACACCCACTGATTTTTTTTCCTTTTGGTGAATTCTACACACATTACCACCCACTACTGAAATGATTTAGATTACCCATGGAGACATGCAATTTTAAATGTTTACTGACATACTTTCTTGAATTTGTTTTGAAAGGATCCCCCACTAAGCAGTGCTAAATTTCACTGAGTGTCTCCATATTATCATCAGGGTTGCTTAAGTGTAACTTCAAACTATACCAGTAAATATGCAATTTAAAGTTCACAAATTAAATGCCATTCTTCATTCTACCTTTTTGTAAAATTACCATCTGTATCAGTTCACTGGTTTTGAAAACAAAAGCTTTGTCTATAGTGATTGTCTTTTCTTTGAAAACAGTAAACCAAATTGGATGAAATCACACAGAAGGGGGAAATAAACTGGAATAACATAATTACCAACAAAATGGTAACTAACTTTGTAATGTGATACAACATTTTACATGACTAGAATTAATCAGTATCACCTTACGAATTTTCAAGTGAATCCCTTGCTGCATTAACCCCCTAAAAACTATCACTTATGTTACTGTCTGTCTGATTGGCTCATTACAGGACACAACATGAGATGGCCCTCTGAGTAACCAATCAAAATAGTGCTTCTATACCCATATGCTTAGGAAGCAAGGGGAGGCTGGGCACCTCCATTAATTATGGTGGGGGTAGGCACTTACATACCCTTGAGCACCCAATAATCGTAACACTTTTTAACCAAAATATAAAATTTCAAAGCCCCCCCCAATCCTCCCCACCCAGTGCTCTGTGCCTCACGGAGGCCTCTGGCCTCCATCACCCTTCAAGTGCCCCCCTCCTGTTAACAGTGATAACAACATATGTCTATACTACACTAACAAACTTTAATATACGTTTGCTTCCCTTAAAATATGTATCCCCTTTGCTCCCCTCATAAAAATAGCTGGTTACACCACTTGATTAAAAGCCTGGTGTAAACTCTGGATATTAACCCCTTCAATTGCCAAAGATTTTGTCTTATACCTACCACTTCATTTCTAGGTAGCTGTGCTCTTGAGTAAGTCGTACATAAGACTCCATTTAAACTGTTAACGGCAGTGCCAGGGGACACCCCAAACTCACTTTGGCATTGGTCTATATTGGACACTTTGTATGCCCAGTTGACAAAGTTCTGACCATCCAGAGATTTCTGTAAGGCTATTTGAGTGGGTCTCACAGCATCGCCCATTTGAATGGTAACCGACTGTACATAATGGAACTGTGGAAGCAATTTATATATTGAAGTTCAAATAGGATTTAAACATTAAACATGTTACAAAGTGGTTAATCACAAATCAACAACGATGTATCCATGCATGCATCCACATATTTTTATCCTGCCTGAGTGGCCTAGCAATGAAAATCTTAATGAATACTTATATAATATTGGATGGCTGAGGTTGATAACAGAAAATATCGCCCGAGCCTAGATCAAATATCGGGCGAGTCGAAGACGAGCACGATATTTTCTTGGCAAGGGCGATATTTTCTGTTATCAGCCGAAAAAGGCCATCCGATATTATTATTATTATGCAAGAAGAAGCTGACTTGACAAAAATATTTTTAAAATGGCTTCAAAACTAATAAAAACACAGTATTTGCTTGACGAGTTGCATGACCGAATGCCCAATATTTTTGCGTATTGTGCAGTGTTGGGCGGTACGCGCTAATCGCACTGTGGTATTGCACCACAGATGCATAATAATTATTAATATTGTGTACAGAGAGTAATATAATTATTCTCAATATAAAATGTTCCCAGTTCGACAGAAATCTTCCTTGGAATATATTTTAGCAAAATCCAAAGTAAAACAATAGTTTTGGCATGTCTGTTGCTTTGCAGTTTGCATACCTGGTGCCTTTGCGTGTACTCTTTATGGGGCAACCTTCAGGAAGTCACACAAATCTAACAAAAATAATGTTTCCACCTTTACTAGATTGGTTGTTTTGTCATGGGGGGGGGGGCAAATAATTTGTTGGTCACATGTATGACTTCCTGAAGAATGGCCCTTATCCAGTGATAATTCACCTATCTGAATGATGCTATAGACTGACCTCACAAAATGAAGCTATGGTGAATTTAAAAATTCACCTGCTGTGAATGCACAATATACAATGTAAAACTTTTGCACTGTATAAACTCTCTAAATATTTGTCTGCTTAAAATCCTGATTGGTGGTGATATGGATCAAAGGTGTTGAATTTCTTGCCTTTCTTAAAATAACAATTTTTGCTGATTTTCTTCCTTTTTGTACATTTCAATGATTTATTTTGATATAGACATTTAAACTACGGTACCAATAGTTTAAGGTATAACTCGGTAATTTTACTGTTAATAATTTTAAACTTGGTCATTTTAATTTGTTACCATTCAACTGAGGATTATTCATATCAATTGAAGCCATTATCGCAAAATTGTTATTGTTCACAGTATTGTTTAGATAATTATAACATTTTATGTAGACATAAGGCCACATTAATAATGGACCTCAAAGCTCTTCAGAATTTAAAAACCTAATTCAAAATATATGTGTTTTCAGATTTATTTACTAATTTGGAAAGTACAACATCTTGACAAGCCAAGACTGAAGGCAGCATTTTTGATAGAGAGCTGTTCATTTATAAGAAAAGACAAAAAAAAGGCATGCATTTCTTAGCTGCAAATACTTCAAATATTTTTAAAGATATTTTCAATGGCAAAAATTCAGGCAAAAATTATTCCAAAAAAAATCCAGAAAATAGAAAATTCGAGTAGTATGATAAATTTGACAAATTATTAACTGCATACTGGGGATTATAAGCATGAAGCAGCATGTAGTAAAATGTGATGCGATCTGGGAAACCCGCCACATGGTGCAAAATTTATATTTTGAGTTTTGACTATCATTGCAAAGTTTGAAATATAAAGCTTCCATAACTTTTTACTTCTTTCTTCTATGATACACATATCAAAAGTTATGCCTTATACAATCTGACAAAAATAAAGTAAAACATAACAGATTTTAAGGTATTTTCTTTATTTTTTCAAAACTGTCCTGTGCGACATGCGACGGGTTTTCCCAGATCACATCACAAATAATGAAAAACATTCATTCTGAAAAAAAAGAGTTTTAAAAAGCCACACCTAGGCGGATACATAATTTGTAAACAGCTCACAGAATCAGGGAACACAATGATTAAAGGCGTGCCCTTGCTATTTAAATGTATACTGTGCAACAGCTGTTTTTTAACAACACAATTGAATATTATTGATCCATGCACATATGCTCAATGACATCATATCTAGAATAGAAATATACCTAGATGTTTCACTGCTATTTTATAAAATCATGGACTATTTTGAATTAATATCAAAATTGTAAAAATATGGTGATATCTTCCTTTTACAAACAAACAGTTTATTTTATAACTTGATATTTATAATACTTTGGGTTTATTTATTCCAGTTGCTCTTATTTGGTATATTAGTATCATAAAGTAAGTTATTTAAAATCTATAAAGGTATTTATTTTGATATTTTTAAAATCTCACCAACATCCACTTAATCTACATGTATCATAAATTAGGCATCAGCAGTTACCCAGGTTACAGTCATTAAGACTATGCATGTAGTGTACTCTATCATTCTTAATTATTTTCTCTGAAGATGTATACATGTACTGGAATTGCTACCTTACAATTACACTATACAGTATACCAAATAACCACAGTGGAATACCGTACAGATAAAAATTTAAATTCAAATACACTTGATCTAAGTCTAGTTTATTAACTTCAACAAATGACAATATTGTTTAGATTCTTCACAAAAAAAAATAATTAGGGAACATTGTAGAATATACTTATTTGCTGCCTTTGCAGTTTTTGTAATGGTTCAAACTTTCTGATTTTGTGTTTGGCTACATGGTCCTGTAATTATCTACAAAAACATGCAACTACCTCACACATTATGTGAGTGGTAATTGAAATGATAGCACTATCAGATTACAAATTAAATTTGGGATTTTAGGTACATTGAGAACATAAATAGGGGAAAATGTGATGTCACATTGAAAAGTACAGTACCATACATTTTTTGGCCTTGCATGAATCTGATTTTCAATAATTCATTATCACAGATGAAATAGACATTCAATTTTAGCACTTGACATCAGCATATGAGGCCCATTTACCCTCCTAGATTTTACAATTAGAATTATTTTTAATCGTGGTTTCTATTTTAATAGTTCAAATAAAACATCAAATTTGTCTAAAAAGTCTCAAAGTCTGGATTTTTGCATGTACATTGAAGAACTTTGTAAAATGGTAAATCATACGATTTGGGGGTTGTCATCATGAAATGTTTTTTGTTTTTCCAAGCATTTCTGGTGCCCTTCTGTAACCACATTACAGGGGAAGTAGGCTTTACATGCCAGCCAGTAGAGTTGGCCATGCCTATAACCTGGGATCTTTATTTTTATTTGTACTATTGTGTTTATCCAATTAATTAACCAGTGCATCGTAGGGACCCCCGGTGTTGGGGTGGGGCACTTATTAAATGGACTGTACATATGCATGACCCCCCCCCCCAAAAAAAAAAAAACAAAAACAAAAACAAGAAAAGTCATTTAAAATTGGTTTTTATGACCAGCAAGTAACACATATGACACATTTAGGATCTAAAAACACTAATTTTGGAAAAAAGGTCATTTTTCTAAAGCATGTCATTTGTTTAGGGGTATTTTTGGTTCAAAAAATCATAAAATTTGGTCCAAAGGGAGTACATTTCATTAGTTTTTAAAGAACCAAAACGTTGTTGAAGGGGTAGTATTGCTGGTTGGGTAAAACTTGTTTAGGGGCTGTTTCCAAAAAATTTTTTTGGTCACCATATCCTAGCTAATTACAGCTAGTATCCTACCACCCCCCCCCCCCCCACACACACCACACAGGGAAAGCACCAAAGACAGTAAAACAAATTCCTTTCACAATCACTTTCTTCCCCATCCACATTTATAAGCTGAAATATGGTGCTTTTTCAATAGAAAAATGCTATACCCCATCTCTTACCACATCTGAGTAACATACTCACATCTGTCAAATCCACAGTTATAACTGCATCCAATCCAATGTCATTATTGAGCTGATCACTGTTAGCATCCCCGATCCTATTGAGTGAAGTACTCTGCCACCATGTGTAGCCGTTGCCAAGATCACTTGCAACATCCTGGTCTACCATCAACTCTGGTGGATGTGACAGAGTATCGTTGCTGGCATCGCATGTCGAAATAACACGGTTCTAAAAAACGACAAATTTGTATCACATGGGAATTTTGTTCACTACGCTTTCAATTTCAAAAAAACATGTTGATTCTGGGACAAATGTGTTTCAATATGGGTGCTGGTCAAATACTTGTAAGGTGATGGTCAAAAGGTTGCTTTTGTCAGATCTGTCTTCCAGAACTGTTAGAGACAAATCAAAACATACCAAGTGATGTCAAGAATTAATCCAACTACTGATGAGCATCTGACCCAAAACCTTTCCAATTCTTTTGTACGGCTTACCACATGTACATGTAAGTACAGCGAAGGTGGCAAACCCATCTTACCATACCCCATCAGTACCATACTGTAAGCTGGCAACTCTGCTTATTCGCACCATGATATTGCAAATAGCCTCAGCTCGGAAGGTTGAGGGAAAGCAGTGGCGTAACGGGGCCTACCCGCTCTGAGGGGGCAAATTACCAGTTTGGAAATTTTCCCTATCAGGGGAGGGGGTCAAAAGGCCAATTTCCCGGTCAGAGGGCTAAAAAACGGCTGATTTAGCAAGATTTTGCAATTTTTTTCCCGGCCAAAGTCGTCAGGGGGGGCAACCTGCCCCCCCCCCCCGCCTGTTACGCCACTGAGGGAAAGAGTTATATAAGTCACTCTCAGGACTCTCCCCTCCCTAATTTAGCCCACAACGTGCTAGTATACCAGAGACAGAAATTGTGTCAGGCTTTATGCATCTTGAAATGGCCTGTGGTTTTCAAACTTCTTTTTATCCATAATTAGGCACATGTAATACATTATGGGATTGGTTTAAAACACTCAGCTGACCTCAGCTATACCATACCAAGTTCTTCCAAAGTATAAAGGTCTAAAATTTAGTTCTGCTAAGCCTACTCCACATTATGTTCTTTAACATGTTGTCATAATGGTATGTGGGGTTAGCAAAAACACATGGAATACCTTTCCCCCTGTTACCAGCATGAGGAGGCAATTTCAAAGAGCAAACTTTGCAGATGCAGACGCACAAAATATAATATAGATAATAAATTCCTTTTGAAAAAAATAAAAAGTGTTTTAAAAAAAAAAATTTCCTTAAAAAAATTGTCTATTAAACACGGTTAGAAATCCATAATTTCCAGAGAAACAACCCTTTCTCATGCAGGGACTCATAAGAGTGATGTAGTCGCAATTTTCTCAAAATTTTAATCTCTAATTCTTTTAATTTTTTTTGTCATTGCATTATATAGGATATCAAGTTGTGTTTGATTAGTGAAAACAGGGATATATCGCACATTTAGGAGGATTTTGAGATCGACAAGTTGAGGTAGGTAACAGGGAAAGGTATTCCATGTGGATTTGCATAACTCCCGCAGCACGTTACATGACAACATGTTAAAGACATAATGTGGAGTTATGCTTGGCAGAACTACTATATTAATTAGGTACATAGGTAAAAAAGTGTTTGTGTTCTAGCTTCTTGTTACTTCTGGTATTTTTAGTCAAAAAAGCTATGCACCATGGGTTGAAAAAATGTAAATCTCCCGGGAAGATAGTCGTATTTCTCACAGATTTCCCACTATATCTTATGTATAAATTTCCCTCCAAATGGCCAAGTTTCCCTCCAAATGGCCAAGTTTCCCTCCAAATGGCTAACTTTCCTGGGAAGGAGCTTCCCAAATTCCCCACTTTTTCGAGCCATGCGTATGCACTACCTTGAAATTCTTTTCTTCAAATCTTTAGATTACTTTTTGGGTCAAATTTCCCTTTTTGTTTTCTTGACCAGTTTAAAAAAATAAATCCCTTGAAAACCTTTAAGAAAAAAGAAATGCAGTAAAATGATATTTTTTACACCTATTTGAACTATTTTCTAGCCTTTGGCAAATCTATTTGGCTGCTTGGTTAAAGGGATTAGCAGCGATAATGCGAGAGATTAAAAAAATCTGGAAATGCATTTTTTTAAACTTATAAATCAGGGATAAGTGTGTACAATTCCATGTAACTGCTTTAATGTAGAAACAAACCACCAAATGGTATATTTGAAATTTGTCATACCGTCTTCAGCAAATACACATGTAGCGAATGTCTCAAAACAGCTGATTGTGGTTTACACCAGTACAAAATAAACAAAGATCAATAATATTTGTATTTGAGGTGAAACTGTAATGATATGATGCATAATATCACATGTAAAATCCGGGATATTCACTGGAAAATTTTCTTTTTTATCTCAAGTCGGAATTTTGATACGCACATATAGAAATTACAGAATCAGATAAAAAGTTCTGCCTTGTCTTTAATATACGGATTTCAAGCCAACAACTCACAGGTTATATTCACACACCCATACTCCATAACAAAATAACATCATATCAATGCAGTTTCATTATGAATTTTTTCGATGTTTCGGATTAGCAATCGCTGCTTATCCCTTTAAAATCAATACTTAAATGTGCATTTGTGAATTCCACACCTTCTGTTTTCTTCATTGTTCAATCCTTTGAGTGGAATTTCCAATCTTTCGGTTTTGTGACATTGTATTATGAGCAAATTTTGCTTGTTTCCCACAGTCCCATAGGCCACTGTGCTGTGTACTTTGTCCGTTTATGGACAGAAAATACAAAATTGCGAATTTCTTATAATACGACCGAATTTGCAAGTACGATTAGGTACAGATGACACATGGATCAGATGATATAAAAATCTCAACTTTTTTTAATTCGGAGGGGACGAGATTGTGGATCACAAAATGCCCCTTTAAGTCAGGGGGACCAGGCTATTCCCATTACAAAATTCAAAAACCATTAACACACTGCAGTGTTAATGCCAAAAAGCCAAATTCATGAATTTTGCTAAAACTTTTTAGAAAATGCCCGTATAAATTGTTTGCCTCTATATACCTTGGTTAGGCTATTGACCCGACAGTCGTCTCAATAATGCGAAATGGCTATCGCCCCGACTGTCGTGTCGATAGCGGTCAGAGACCGCATACACTATTTACCCGCAGTCGGGTTGATAACCATTCCGCGTTATCACCGCCTAAGGAAAAGTGGGTTGAAAGCCGCCCCAAAGGAGTTAAAATCGGGCCGCCCTTGTGGTAGAGTGAGCTACTCTGCCCTAGCTGTTTTCGAATTTGGACCTATATGCCCTACTGACAGAGAAGTAAAGACATGTGAAAATAAACAACCAGCCCTGTGTACAGAGAACACCCGGCGATAAATTAACAAAATAGGCCTATATAGAAGAAGGCCTGAGGCCACAAAGATGCTTTTGGGCACAACAGTTAACCTTGCTGTGTGTAGTATGCACTGCTAGAAGTCTTGTATTCTTTCTTTCTCACTTTTTCAAAATGCTACTAGTGCCTAAACGACCTGAGGACCCGGGCGGGCACTCACTTTTTTTCAGTAGGGATGTGCAGGCCCCGAGTTCCGAATTTGGGGGCTTGTGAACTGATTTTTGGGTCTCCGAAAGTAGGGGCTTGGGAACTGAATTTTGAGAAATTTGCAGGCTTGGGAGCTGAAATTTGGCTAAAATTCAGCTTTGAAGGCCAAAATTTTTTCTGAAAAGGGGACCTAAGAACTGAATAATGCTCCAACTGGGGCCGTTGGGAACTGCTGCTTGAGAGATGCGAAATGGGGATCTTAAGGGCCTGCACATATCCGTACCTCTTTCTTCCAATTCAGTGCCCCCCCCACTGGGATCAGATTCGAGTTGTTCGCACACATGTCCGCATCCTGGTTGGTCGGTTCAATAGTCATTTCGTTCCTGCCAACCGGCAGTCGGGGGAATAGTCCTTCTACCGTGTCTTATTCAGCCGACTGTCGGGTGCCCGATCGCCACTTTCATATTTAAAAGGTTTTCTTCTAAATATTGAAATGTTTGATAAAATCCATGAAATGTTTTATAGCCGGTTTTTAGCCTACTTTCCTTTCTTTTGTGCAAGATTTTTGGAGTAAAAAGGGGTGGGGGTTTTTTTAATGCTTAACTGCTACTTCGGCAAGTAGTTGATTTGTCGGTTTCCCCATAAAAGTTTCTGAAGGTGGTAAACCACAAGTAATTGCCGCAGTAATAGGTTTATTCAAAGCAACGTTCACTACGGGAGTCTCTACTTCTGCATGGCTTGGTGCAACATTCATCGCGTTGCAACCACGATTAGTCTGCCCGTCAAAACCGACGAATGATTAACTCAGGGTGACCGCCGCAGACGACATTCCGTTGCGAAGGACGCCGTATTTTATCGGGAACTCCAGTCGAGATGGACTGACAACCTTTTCACCTTATTCATACTGGGCTCGTTTTTTTACTTCGTTGTGGATATCGCGGCTTAGTAAGTGTATCACAACGCTGGTCCCTTACTTTCTAGTTAAAAAAAAACATCTTTTCACACACAAAAATTGCTTGCTTGGGCCAGGTTCCTTTGCTCATCTGCTAATCTGTTACTCATCAATCAATTTTTTTTCCAAGTTGGTTGATTTACGTCAAGTTTTATAATATTAGCACGGAATAATTACCGGGGAACCGAATGAAAGCGCAAACCACCTGTTACGCAGACAGGGTGTTGCATAAAAATGAAAGTTGAAAACCATACAGGTATGCACATAAAAATGAAAGTGAAAACGCATACAGGGTGTTTCATAAAAATGGAAGTGAAACACACGCATACGGGTGTTTTCATAAAATGAAAGTTGAAAACGCTACGGGTGTCTCATCAAAATGGAAGTGAAAACGCATACAGGGTGTTTCATAAAAATGAAAGTGAAAACGCATACGGGTGTTTCAAAAAAAATGAAAGTGAAAACGCATATAGGGTGTTCACATAAAAATGAAATGGAAATATACTGACCATAAAACGAATTAAAAAACAATAAAAAAGTTAAAGTGGAAAACGCATACAGGGTGTTTCATAAAATTGGAAGTGAAAATCCTATATGCGAACGAACGAAGTGAACACGCATACAGGGTGTTTCATAAAAATGAAAGTGCAACCACCTGTTACGCATCACACAAAACTGGTTGTCATAAAAATAAATATGGCAGCATCTAAGATAGTCTGTTCTGCACTATATTCTTTTATAACATTTTGCATACACTGCCAAAACTGGGTTTTTCTTTAAATGAGGTATTGTCCTATTTAATGTATGAAGTTTTCATCTTGATAGCTTGGCCTTCACTCCAAACCCCCATCTATAAGTTCATCACGCCGCTTTTCATTCGTTTTTATGTGCCCCAATAGAGTACTGTGTAAAATTAATATTGGTCGACTAAAATAGGACCCTTTTTCACTCATAATTCCCGACTAAACCTTCTTGGCTTATAAATTTCCCAGGGTAAATGAGAAAAATGTAGCCTTTCTTCTGATAGCAAAATTTCGACCACTTCCGGTAAATCTGGGGCTTCTGGGGACGAGGCCTATTAGCGATCGGCCATGACCTTTAAAAAGTGATTCTAACACCTGTTTTGTTTATATTTCACACACACTAGATATCATTGAGAAAAAGTTATTCCCAATTTCAGTTGAATCTATCTTGACGTTTTTTCATTGTCCCATAGATCACTGTACTGAGCTGAAATTTTCTGTCATTTAGAAACCTAAAATACAAAATTAAGAATTTCTTTCTTGCACACACGATTAAATTTGCACGTCAGATGGACACACATACTCTAACTTAGCGAATGATCTAGATGGTACAAGAATCTCAACTTTTTTTAAGGTAAGTCGGGGGTGGGGGTGAGGCTGTGGATCACGAAATGCCCCTTTAACCATAAATGGAATCAATTACTCTTAACTATGTGCTGTATACGGTCGTCACCTCTTACACTCACTCACTCACTCACTCACCTACTCACCCACCCACACTCAATCAATCAATCAATCAATCGCTCAATCACACACTCAACCACTCTCTGGGCATTTGTTATATTTCGTTATTCCTTGAACCCCTTCATTTTCATGATTTTTTTAATCCTTTTCCCAATTCATTTTTATTATGCCTTCTTTTATTTGTTGTTCCGTTCTCTTTTTTTCCCGAATTACCCCTGGTAAAAATCCAACAACTCAAAACAAAGTGGCTACATTCATCAAAAGTAGATGCGCCCAGAAGCCACTTTGACCAGAAGGAATTGTCAAGTATTGGTTATCTCAACACTTAAAATCGAACTTATGTGTCCGGCATGTTCATATACTTTTGACTAATGTACAACTCCTTACTTTGTTGAACATTTTGAGTGTTTCACACAGTTCCATCAATACACAACCGATTTCTTCATGGAAGTACCTGTGAAGTAGCTGTTGCACGCGCCCGCATGAGTACCACATCGCCGGCCGAAAAAGTGGGGTAATCATCCACCTAGGTACACACGCAGTAGGTTAACCACTAGTCACACAATGTGGGAGTACCTGCAAGAGAGTACTCCCATGCAAATGAGCTTGAACTCTGTGTGATTTTTAGTAATTTCCCATTATTAACATTTTTGTCACGTATGTTCTACGTTTTTTACACAGAAAAAATATCACATATAGGGGGTTTGGAGATGGCTCAACTCAATATAGTTTATAAGCTTGAAATGATCAGAACAGTCAGTCTAATGTCCAATTTTTGCCTACCAGCAGCCGGTAGGGGAGTACCTGTGAAGTACTCCCGTGGAGTGGTAACCTTGTTCCGGCGTTTCTAACCAAAGTTCCCAACTTCATTCATTTGGGTTCATTAACATCTGATACAAATAATGTCACATGATATAGACAGAAACCCTCCCTAAAACTAAACAGGGTAGCCCCTTCAAAGCTACAGTACCGCTTTCCAACCTTTTCCGTGGAGATGGCCAGCGCAACACTGTGTGAAAAAAACCCAGTGCACTTGGCCGGACTCGAAACGACAACTCCGTATAATTATTACTCGTGACGGCACCCTTCCAATGAGTACAAGTCAAGGTAGGTAGAGAGCGATAGATATTATCATAGATTGGTTAGGTCCAAAAGGTGTCCATGATTCCCATCGCTTTCCAGCGATAGCATCAGAACGGTATATTTTACTATACAATTTATATAATGAGTGAGATCTCAGACTCCAATCAATCAATTTTCTTCCATGGGAGTACCTTTGAAGTACTTGTAATGGTGAGGTAATATAGCCACATAGTACCCACCCGAATGGGTACCACATCGCCGGCTGCAAAAGTGGTGGTAATAGCCACCTAGGACACAGCAGTATCTTAAGCCACTAGCCACCCATGTGGGAGTACCTGCGTATGTACTGCCATGCAAATGAGCTTTAGCTCTGGCTCGTGTATGATGTATTTTAGTAATTTTACCATTTTTAACATGTTATGTTTGTATGTTTTTTACACAAATGTTCTATAGGGTTTTTGGTGATGCTCCACTGTTACAACCGTTGAAAATGATCAGAAAGTGACTGAAAGTCGTACACAACCAGGCGGTGGCGGCCAACTCACATTCTTATAACACTCACCAAAATGTCAAAAGAATAAACAAATCGGAGTGGCAAACCCCAAACCAATTTGGGTGCTTTGATGTGTGTCGGTCATGGTGTTCCCATGCCCCACATACGCACCTCATCCTCGTTCGTTCTTAATACAAAAAAAAATCAGAATAACTTCAGTGGAGTTTGACTTCCTTCATCCCAACGTTTTTTGGAATAAGAAGATTTCCTTGACACATTTAAACAATTCAGAAATTTTTCTTCAAGAATTTCACTTTACGTGGTTTAAACCAATGATGACGTCTAAGATTGGGATTTCTTGGCCGCCCTCCCCTGTAAACAACAATGGAATGTTTGTGCGCCCTCTATTGTCCAAGGTGCGCTACACTTAAAATGTCTCTAATGGGACATAATGGCATGAAATAAAAATTGACATAAGAAAAGACCCTATCCTGAAATCACTTCCACTAGTTTTGAAAACATTTGTATGTTTATATTCTGTAAAACTTAAAATCAGGAAGAGTTTCCGGGGGGGGGGGGGTAAAGCTCTGGGTTACCCGTGAGTAGTATCTTGGGCTGTTATTTTCTTATCTTATCTTTATTTAACTTTTTGGTCACCTTTGTTATGTTTTTTACACAACATGTCATTTATAGGGGTGGGTTTTTTTTGGTGATGCTAACTCAAAATAGATTACTAAGCTTGAAAATAATCAGAAAGGGTAAAAGACAATGGAATGTTTGCTGCCCTCTATTGGACCAAGTGCTGTCTACTAGGCATCCGGTAGGGGAGTACTCCCGAGGAGTAACTGCAGATGTACTCCACTACCGGTGGCGTACATGTGGCCTGTCATCCCTAGCAATTTAACTACAGATTACACTATAGTTTGGGTACTGCTAAGCAAAACATATGCTTTTATGCACCCGTCGCTTATGTACTTGTGCAAGGTACTTTAGTTGTATGTACTGCATCGATGTGCATCAAGGGCTACCCCTGGATTAGAGTTTTAGAGGACAACTGGAGTAGACCAAGCTCTTGGTACACCTTGGAGTAGGAATCTGGCTGTGTAATTCAGAATAAATGTCAATCATATACTGCGTCGTCTGAGTAACGGAGTACCACAAGGATCTGTACTGGCGCCTATGCTGTTCAACTTTGTATATCAGCGACTTACCCTCAAAACAACAGCTAACAATATGTGGCAACGCCGACGATCTTGCCCTCTCTACTCGGACACAACTGGACAGAATCAGAAATCACTTACTACAACATGGCCTCTTGCAGTCAGATCTGAAGACCGGATACTGAAGCGGAGTGAAGCCAAGACCACCGCTAAACTGCCTTCCACCTCAACACAAAAGAGGCTCATCGTCAGCTCAGCTTCAAATCAACCGCACTGGAGGGCGCCTCTGCCATACAATCCTACACCAACATACCTGGGAGTCAGCTTGACCGGCAGCTTACATACCGGCAGCACACTCGAGTCCGTATGCGCCAAGCTATCTTTCGAGGAATAAACCTCCTGTGCCGACTTGCCGGATCTTCATGGGGTGCCAGCCCAACTCCCTACGCACGCACTACTGCCTTGGCTCTGTCTGGTCCCGACAGCACTGCTTGAAATATGCCGGCCCCCAGCATGGTGCAACAGCTCCACCAAAAGCTGGATACTGTACTCCACGAGACCTTGAGAACCAAAACTGGCTGCCTCCGTCCTACTTCCATTGAATTTTACAGTGATGTCAGGCATTGCACCTGCAACATTCGGAAAAGAGACACCACACGCACAAACTAGTGAATAAGGCCTGCTGGACACCAAGGCACCTGCTGCATAACACCGTCCAAGAATCACACCAACCGGTAGACTTGCGCTCCCTCACGAAACATGCGGACACGCGGGGGCAAATTGCGGGACAAGGGGCCGGTGGTGCGGGCTGCGCTCGTGGGGACTACCTCTCCACAAATAAGTCCACAACCACAATTCAGAGAAAAGACGGGGTCAACATTCCCACCTATGTGCAGTCGCTCTGCAAGGATGGAAGATAAAACATTGAGGCCAACAAATGGCTATTCTAGAAAAGGTGACACAGCAAAGAACCGCAGACCAATTCTCTATCACACCTTAGACAGAACTACCACCTGGCAGCATCTCCCACGCAAGTAATGGGTCACCTTAAAACCGGATTCGCACAGGAGTCGGTTCGGTTTCAACCGCAATATGCACCGAAGGGGGCTGCGGCCGGCCATCGCCAGCCTGCCAATGTGGCTCTCCATCACCAACTGCGGATACATTCTCAATGAGTGGCCCACATTTCGTCCCGCCGGTGGACTAGATTCTCTTCTCTATTCTCTTAAACAACCCCAACCAACCAACAGTAAGTTGGCTCCAACGCTTACAACATGATGTTTAGACTGCTGCCGTTCATACGCAAGAAGACGAATCATATAATGCAGTGTGAAGAATAAATAGCAGTTTGGGTCGGTGTGGCATTGAAGTAGAGGTGGCAGACAGAGAAGGGGTGGGGGGAAGGAGGGGAAGAAAGAAGAGGGCTGATGGATTTGATCAAGGCTATAGTGGAGTAGCTGCAGAGGTATACTACTAACTGCTGGCTTACATGGGTACATGTCAGTCGCCTAGCATGGGAGTCTCTGCAGAGTACACTATAGGATGGAGGGTACTGCTAAGTAAACATTTGCTGCAATCCACCCAGTAGCTTGTTTACTTCAACAAGACTTAGTGGTAGGTACTGCCTCAATAATGCATCAAGGGGGTACCTTGGAGTAGAGCTAAGAGCAGGCCTTGAAAAAGTGGGGAATTTGGGAATGGTATTCCTGAGGAAATTTTTGCTATGGAGGGGATTTTTTAACTTTTAAATACCGAAATATATAAGAAATTGAAGGGAAATTATTGAAATATTTGAAGGAAATGCAATTTGGATTGTATTCCCGGAAATTTTTTGCATTTTCCAGCCCTGGGCAAAAAGTACGCGTGGCAGTACCTAAGCTCTTGGGTTTAAAAATCGTGAGTAGGAATCTTGCTGTGAATAACACTAGAGGGTGTCGGTTTAATTTCAGAGTTCCATAATAGAAAGGCATATTTATGAGGGCGGGACGGCTCTCATATGCTTTCGTCGTCGTGCGAGTTGTCTAATATAGTTGGGTTAAGCATTTTTGGTTTTACTTACTTATTTGTTTAGGTTCGACCACACACTCAACCACTCTCTGGGCATTGGTTATATTAGTTATCCTTGAACCCCTCTTTCATGATTTTTTTAATCCTTTTACCAATTCATTTTTATATGCCTTCTTTATTGTTGTTCGTTTCTCTTTTTTTCCCGAATTACAAAGATCACCCCTGGTATAAAAATCCAACAAATCAAAACAACTGGCTACATTTCATCAAAGTAGGATGCCCCGAAGCCACTTTGCCCAGAAGGAATTGTCACGTATTGGTTATTCAAACACTTAAAAATCGAGACTAAAATATCTTTGTGTCAGGCTATGTTCATATAATTTGGAAATAATGTCAACCCTTACTTTGTTGAAATTTGAGTGTTTCACACAGTTCCATCAATACACAACCGATTCTTCATGGAAGTACCTGTGAAGTAGCTGTTGCACGCGCCCGATGAGAGTACCACATCGCCGGCCGAAAAAAGTGGGGGTATCGGGGGGGTTGTTTTTGGTAATATTTCCAACTAGGTACACAGCAGTAGGTTAAACACTAGCCACCCCATGTGGGAGTACCGCAAAGAGTACTCCCATGCAATGGCTTTGAAACTCTGTGTGCTTGTAATCTTACCCATTATTAACATTTTGGTAACGTTATGTTCTACCGTTTCACAAATATACATTAAGGGGTTGTGATGATGCTCAACTCAAATATAGTATTACTAAGCTTGAAAATGATCAGAGCAGAGTCTATGTCCAAAGTGTGCCTACCAGGAACACCGGTAGGGGAGTACTGTGAAGGTACTCCCGGGTGAGTGTATAAAAGACTGTTAAAGGGCGTTTTACAAACTTCATTTAATTGCTTCATTAACACGTGTGATTACAACTAAGTCACAGATTCATAGATCAGAAACCCTCCATAAAACTAAACAGGGGCCACTTCAAAGCTAAAAGTACAGATTTTCAAACCTTTTCCTGGAGATGGCCAGCGCACACACTGTTTTGAAACAAACCCATGTGCGCTGGGCCGGACTAAACGACAAACTACGTATAATTATGACATAGTGACGGCCACCCTTACCAATTGAGCTAACAAGCCAGGGTAGGTAGAGGAGCGATAGATATTATCTATAAATGTTAGGTCCGAAAGGTTGTCCATGATCCATCGCTTTCCCAGCGGATAGCATAAAGAACGGATATTTACGATATACAATTAGATATAATGAGTGGATCCCAGTAACTCAATCATCAATTTCTTCATGGGAGTACCTTTGAAGTAGTTACTTTGTTAATGGTGAAGTATATAAGCCCCAGAGTTAACACCCGTATGGGTACCACATTGCCGTCCGCAAAAGTGGGGGTAATATCCACCTAGGTACACAGCGTAGCTAACATGTCACCCATGTGGGAGTACGCGTATGTACTGGCATGCAAATGAGCTTGAGGCTCTGGCTCTGTATGATATTTTAGTAAGTTTATCCATATTTAACATGTATGTTGTATGTTTTTACACAAATGTTATTAGGGGTGTTTGGGGATGCTCAATGTTACTAACCTGAAAAATGATCAGAAAGTGACTGAAAGTCGTAAATAAAAACACTGGAATGTTTGGCGCCCGCCCGCTATGGTACAAAGTGCCGTACACTTAAATGTTCTTAAATGGGACATAATGGCATTGAAATAAAAAATTGACATAGGTGATGAAAAGGACATTACTGAATCACTTCCACGAGTTTTGAAAACCAATTTTGGATGTTTATATTCTTTCTGTAAAACAGTAAAATCAGGAAGAGAGTTACGGGGGGGGGTGGGAAGTAGGGTTACACCGTGAGTAGTAGGAATCTTGCTGTGCATTTTTAGAATATTAATCCATTACTTAACATTTTGGTCACCTTTGTATGTTTTTACAACAAATGTTTCATTTTTAGGGGTGGGGTTTTTGGTGTTGATGCTAAACTCAAAATATATAGATGTATAAGCTTGAAAATAATCAGAAAGGGGTAAACAACAATGGAATGTTGGCACCCTCTATGGTCAAAAGTGCTGCCTAATGGGGCAGGCCGGTAGGGGAGTACTCAGAGGAGTAGCTACAGACGTACTCCACTACCGGTGGCGTACATGTGTTGCCTTGTCAGTCACCTAGCAGGTAACTACAGATTACATATAGGTTGGGTACTGATAAGCAAAACATAGTTGTGAACCCCCCAGTGGAACTTATGTACATTGGCAAGATAATTGGTAGGGGTACTGAATCGATGGTGTGCATCAAGGGGTTACCCATGGAGTAGAGAGAGTTTTAGAGCCACATGAGTAGCTAAGCTCTGGGGTACACGTGAGTAGGAATTGGCTGGTAATTCAGAATAAAGTCATAATATTGCGTCGTCTGAGGAACGGAGTACACAAGGATTGTACTGGCTCTATGCTGTTCACCTTGTATATCAGTGCTTTACCTCAAACAACATCTAGACAATATGGTCCTTTGTTTTTTTTTTTTTTGTTTTGTTACGCGGACGATCTTGCCCTCCTCCACTCGGACAGCAAACGGACAGAAAGCAGAAAGCAAACTTTAAACTACAGACATGGGGCTACTTGCAGCATATCTGAAGACCGGGAGACTGAAGCTGAGTGAAGCCAGACACAACAGGCTACTGCCCACCTCAACACCAAAGAGGGCTCATCGTCAGCGTCCAATCAACAGCAAATGGAGCCCTCGGCCTACAACCGCACATACACACAACACCTGGAGTCAAGCTTGCCGGCAGCTAACATACAGACAGCACCTCGAGTCGTATGCAGCCAAGGTTACTTCGAGGAATAACCTCCGTTGCCGACTGCTGGATCTTAATGGGGTACCAGCCCCAACGACCCTACGCACCACTGACTTGCCTCTGGTCTACAGTACTGCCGAATATGCCGCCCCAGCATGGTGCAAAGCTCTCACACAAAGAAGCTGGATAACTGCATACTCAAGAGGACCTTGAGAAACCATCAATGGGCGCCGTCCGGCCTATTCCATCTGAATTCCTACCAGGCTTTTCAGGGCATTGCACCTGCAGCAATTCGGAGAGAACAACCACACGCACAAAGTGAATAAGGCCCTGCTGGACAACAAGCACCTGCGCAAAACACCGTCAAAGAAGCACACCAACTCGGTAGACATAGACTGCGCTCTCGCCGGACGTTCTGCCGACACGCCGATAAACCCTCCAGTTCCCCATTAAACATCGTACAGACAGGGAATACGGCCCTGGTGATACTCCCAGACCAGACCAATTCTCTATCACACCTAACCACCTGGCAGCAATATCCCACGCAAGGAATGGGTCACCTTAAAACCGATTCGCACAGGAGTCCGGTCGCTAAACAGCAAATATGCACCGATGGGGCCTGCGGCCATCGCCCGCTGCCAATGTGGCTCTCCATCACAGACTGCGGATCACATTTCAATGAGTGCCATACCTTTCGTTCCGCCGGGGACATAAGATTCTCTAAACCCCACCAACCAACAGGGAGTGGGCTCCAAACGCCTTACAACAGTTTAGTGCGCCTCATACGCAAGAGGAAGAATAATATTAATGCAGTGTGAAGAATAAAAGCAAGTTTGCGGGTTCTAGGCACACAGCTTTGATCAAGGCTAAGTGGAGTGCTGCAGAGATATACTATGCTGGTTTACATGGGTACATGTTCAGTCGCATAGCAGGCAACTGCAGAGTACACTATAGGATGGGTATTGCAAAGTAAAACAGGCTGCACTCCACCAGATTGGAGTAGAGCTAAGAGCAGCTGGAAAAAAAGTTGGGGAATTTGGGAATGGTATTCCTGGGAAATTTTGCTATTTGGAGGGAATTTTTAACTTTTAAAAACGAAATATAAAGAATATGAAGGGGAAATTTTGAAATATTTTGAGGGGGAAAATTGCAATTTGGATGTATTCCCGGGAAATTTTGCCTTTTCAGCATGGATAAGAGTACGCGTGGAGGGAGTAGCCCTGCGGTAAATCGTGAGTAGGTTCTGCTGTGAATAACACTAGAGGGTGTCGTTTTGATTCCAGAGTTCCATTAGTTATAGTCAAGCATATATATGAGGGCGGCGGGACGGCTTCTCATATTGCTTTCGTCGTCGTGCGAGTTGTCTAATATAGTGTGAGCATTGTTTACTTTACTTTAGGTGTTTAGGTTCGACCACACACAATGCCAGGACTTTTTAGGGATGATAGAAAAGCGGGATGTAGGAGGAGAAGGTATATGATTTGATCAATAAGCAATATATTGGAAATCGGAAAAAAAAATGTTTCAAGCATTGGAATTCTTAAGTGATCTTTGAGAAAGATCTTGTAGCAGGAAGTGTTTTTGAAGAAGGGAATAAAATCTGCGTTAGTTGTTTGAGCTCCGAGTGGTACTATTTCGCGAGATGGTTTCACACTTTCAGTGGCTTAGATATTCCTGTTTAGGCTTCCTTACTGGGTGCAGGGGTTGTACTGTTTTAATTAGTGATATGGTGCTGAGGCAATCTAGGCATAATTGAGGTTTGATTCTTCTGAGTTGTAAAATGATATTATATTATATAAAAACCGTATATAATATAAGGGTAATAAAGGATATTTGTAATGAGGAATACGGTGATTGAGTTCGAAGAAGATATCTTCGCTTGGGTTGCCGTCGTATCGACCCCTAAAGCTAAATGGAAGTTCGCACATCTTACGTCATAGATCCTTGTGAGATGTCCACGGTGGAGAATCGAGTACTCAAATCCAATATCCCATAAACATTATGTCAACTTGTCCAAATAACTGGTATAGGTTTTAAAGTTGTGACTTGATCTGTACCTATGCAGTCTTAAATACCACCCAACATGACTGCGTTATGGATATGGTGAAAATCGATCACAGATCTAATTCCAAGTTATCACCTATTTGGGGCCACATGTGAAAGAATCGGGGGTAAATCACTAATATCACATAATACACTCGTCAGTTATCCCAAATAACATTGGTAACAGTGGATGACATCAGATGTGTAACGCAGTCTGTACCTTATATATGTGTTGTGGGATTATGATGAAATGCATTAAATCCTTTTAAAGGGCTTTCGTGCTATGTTGTTTATTCCCACGATCTAATTGACAATGTTTAGGCCACATGCTAACTAATAGAAAACAAATCATAAAAATATTCAAAGTAGGTCTAATTAGCAATGTTTATCTATATATCTGTCATAAAAATTTCATGTTATTATCCTTTAACTGCAATTACATCTTCATTGTCATCATTATTTCATCTATCCATGACTGGCACCAAACGGAACCTCCTGCTCCCATTGCCTCTGTGATTTGATTAAAAACAATTTGACAATGTTCTCGTATTGTCTTCCCTATGTGGTTGTATGGTTCCTGTTCCCGTCCTGTCACGTCCTGTCCAGTCCTATCCAATAATGTAAATTTTAAACTAGTATTTTAGTATGGTGGGGGTCATGATCAAAGTCCATCAGACTTATTATGGCATCTCCTGCATTGAGTTCTGCCATTACATAAATCTGTACATTTTTATCACAAAGATGTAATTATGTATTCTTAATATCTTTTAAATATTATTATATATATATATATATATAATTTATATATCATAAATGTACTGACTGAATGAAATGCTAATAAAACTATGCTGAATCTGAAACAATAAACTAATTTGCTTGCTGTGGACAAAGTTAGTGTTAAACAACGGAAAATTTTAAACGAGAAAAAAAAATCCGCAATTTGTATCTGAAACAATGACAATAGGTATTGTTAGGATTTGGGGACCAGGTATGTATATTGAAAATTGTGAGCTGAAAAATTACACAAAGCTACTGCTATAACTGAAATTTGGTCGTTTCAGAGATATGGCCTGTTAAGTCATAAAACATTTGTTTGAATCAGTAAACTTGCGAAATATCAATTCCCACCCTATTTTCATACTCTTCAATTATGATGTCATAGTGACTCAGGATTGCGAATGTTGTACTCAATTTCATTACCAATAGAAATAAGTAACTCGAAGTTATCGCGTTTTACCTAGTTATAGGAATTAGATGTCCAGTAAGAATTCGGGGGGGGGGGGCGTCGGGAGCTTGCGGGGGTGGGCGCGCATACGTGTGTTGCGAATGGGTGTATGTGTCTGTTTGTGTATGTTAATGAAAGTGAGATTTGAATATTTTTCGGTGTATATTTTTGCTTTAATAATAATAGTCATATATTGTTTTTATCTAGTTAAATTTACGTATTTTAAAAAGACATTTATTAACTTTTAAATATAAAGCCCGCTCAAAATTCAACGATTTAGCTGGGTTTTTTGAAAACTGAAATAATAAGACTGATATAAAATGGGTAATTTGATCCAGGTTGGGTAATTCCATAATGTATTACACTCATCTTTACTGTATGCAAATGTTTGGTTAATCTTGTAACAATTAATTTTTCACTATACTGCATTCTTTACATAATTATTTATCATATTTTTTTTTGCATGAACAAATAAAGATTGATGATGATAATTCATTTCAATGTACAAAGAATGGGTTAATACACGGTCCGGGAAAAATCAAAAAAAAAAAAAAAAAAAGGGCAACACAAAATTCTCTAAAAAGTATCAAGCACCCTTCATGTTATAAAATTAATTTGGACTATTCGTGAAAAAAAAGCACATTGATTAAAACGGTATATGCATCACTGGGGAGGAAGAGGAAGAAAGCGGCAACAAAATGGCTACTCCAATTGGCACTCGCAAAAACCATTGTTTTGCACCTAATTTTAAACCGATCAATTACTGTGTTTACTTTCAATAATAGTAATGTCTTTAGAGCATATCTATGCCTGTGCAGAGTTTTGCCGACTTATTCCATGGGAAAATGCATTTTAGGAGTAGGGCTCCAGGAGCCCCCCTCCCCAATCACTAATGTGTAAAAATACCTTATCCATTAAGTGGTTAAGAATTGTAAACTATAGAAGTACAGCAAAATGTACTTGGCTTGATCGTCATTATTTCTTGTAGTTTGTATTTGAAGTTATTCAAAATAAATATTAATACTGTAAATTTTACAGTATTATACAAGCATTCTTTCTACCAACTATAGGCCTACGTAAAAATATAATTTATATTTAAAGGATGGTATAAATTATAGCAGGTTGCTAAGTTGGTGTGGTAATCAGTGCTTTTTTATCCCTAAATTCCCAAGCTCAGTAATAACTCACCGAATACACACATTCCACGAGTTTTAATTAATTATCTTTTAGAAGTATACTGTAAGATTAACGATTTTTTTGGACAGAATGCCAGTATAATATTGTAAAAGTTACAATATCGTTAATAGTGTACTGTGTCCTGAGACCCAGTTGAAGTCCACATTTTCAGTATTATAGCAAGCATTCATTTTACCAAAAGCGCCTACTGTCTTAAAAGTTTATTTTTTATAGGTTATTAATTTAAAAGATGCAGTAAATTATAGGCACGATGGTAAGTTTGTGTGGTCATACAGTGCTTTTTTTATTCCTACATTAAAAAATTTAAAAAAAGAAAAAACCTAAAAAATTAATTTTAATTCTTAAATTATTTTTTAGACGTATACTGGAATATTTATAGTATTTTGTTGCGAATGCCCGTTATAATATTGGAAAATTTACAATATCTGTAATAGTGTACTGTTTGTCCCGAGACCCGGTTGAAGTCAAAAAAAAAAAATTTCAGTCAAGGTCTCCTCTTGGTTAAACTTTTGCCTCAAAGATCAATTGGACTAAAATTCAGTTCCCAATTCCGGGCAAAATTCTCAAAATTCAGTTCCTAAGACCCTATTTGGGACACAAATAGTCCCAATCCCACAAGTTCGGGGAAAATGGGTTCGCACATCCCTACCTGAAAAAAATAGAAGCCACTCTACCGGCGCAATCGCCTCGCATTTAACTGTCATCGCAAGCCCCCCCCCCCCCCATCGCCAAAGAAGCCCGAATAGGTTCTGGAAGGAACCAAACCAAACCCCTCCGGAAAAGCGAAAGCCGAGAAACCGCGAAATTCTAAGTGTTTCCTCATTTATTTCAGTGCAATTCAGGACTGTTATCTACACAAATCATGTTAACGGTCAAAATGGATTTGCCACCAAATGTGCTTAAAATGCAATAACAAATTTTTTTTTTTTTTTTTTTTTTTTTTTTTTTTTTTTAACATTTTTGTTTTGCTGTATTCTTTTTTTTTTTAATTTTCGGTTTTTTTGTTTTTTTGTTACTTTTTTTGGTAGGGGTTGGTATCTGTATTAGCCTGTGTGTGTGTTTTAGGGTTGAGGAGATTTCCAGAAAAAGAAGCCCCCCGATTTTTTCGAACCCGGTTTTTTTGCATATTTGGAATTGTTTTCACACCCTGAAGTGAAGAACCGATACGCCGTCTTTAGTAATAACGATGATGATTTAGTACTTTATGTCGTGCACGCAGAAAGTCAAAGCACGGTGTCTTATGGAAAATACCGGATAGTCGGGAAAGTTTCAAACAGGGTTTGAGGTTTGGCTTGTGTAGCTTGTTTGTCCAATAAACATTTGAACGTTTTTGGTAGGGGTCTACAATCGATCCAGTTGCAATTGAGAGAAATTTGTATCCTCAAAAAAATTCCTCCTGTCCTTCAATATAATATTTTAAGTCAATTTGGCGTGATTATAGGGTTGGATGTTTGTTTTAATTTGATTAAGCGTATTTTAAATATGTTAATTCTATGATTGACATTTTTTAAATATGTGCTATCATGTAATTTAGATTTTTTTGTCATTAAATACAGTGTTTTTTTGTTTATATAATTTCACCATTGGTCACGTAATTAGAGGTCAAAATGTAACATGGTCTTCATAGATATCCTTATGATTTCATACACACTTCATGTTATGTTATAGGATAGGCCTATGATCAGCAATAGGCATAAATCCCCGGGGGATGGGGGGGGAATATATCCCCCAATATTTTGATGATCCCGTTCATGTGTTTTCGACCAAAAAGAACCTGCAAATAGTTTTAAATGGTAAATTACGCGGCATGGGCCATTTTATTCTAATTACAATTTACATTTAACGATTTAGATTCTAAATACCCAATGTTTGCGCCATGGCAAAAGGATCTTTTCAGCAAACATGTTTCATTCATAAATTTTTCATCAACCCATCCCCCCCAATGTCAAGAGGAAATTTACGCCACTGCTTGATGACCAGACCAACAATATGCGACCTCCAGTTTCGTCAAATCGGAGCACTCTGAAAGATTTACTCCAGGGATGACATTGAACCCGTTATGAGCCGATAATCCTGAAACATGAATAAGTTGGAGTAGGCTTGTGGCGTGCAGCTTTTACCGCCGTGGCGTAGTTAGGGGAGGGCAAAGTGGGGCACGTGCCCCGGGCGTGCACTCGGGGCGCTTGAAATGAGTGGGGGAAATAAAATTGACACAAAGTAAAAAAATTACCGTTTGTGTGAACGAAGTTGTTATATACAGGCAAGGCTAATGTCTTGAGCTCGGCTTGAGCTTCAGAAGGGGCACTCAAAATGCTAAACGCGCGAGCTCCGGGGGCCTGAACCCTCGCCAGGAGCATTATATCAGTTAATATGCTTCAAGATAATGCATATAAAAGTGAGAGCCCCCAAAGGCACTCAAACATACCATCGGAGAAGGCTCAGTGAGGCTTCGCCCATGGCACCTGCCAGGGGCATTAGAGTTCATATGCTCACGATAATGAGGGATAACTGAGAACCTTACACAAGCAAAACCTGTGGGCTTCCGGGCTACGCCCTGGACCCCCATCAGGGTAGTAGGAAATAGTTAATCTGCTTCAAAATAGAATGAGATAAACTGAGGAGTTTCTGTAGGCACTTCACCATAGGCCCACAAGAGGTTCAGGAGACTCCGCCACTCCTCCCCCCGCCAGGGCAGTAAAAGGTCATCTGCTCAATAAACTGAGAGCCCCGGATGGGCGGAGGGCTCTCCAAAGGCACTCAAAATGCTAAAACCCGAGAGGCTTCCGGGGGGCTCTGCCCCTGGCCCCTACATCTCGAACAAGGGGCTTTAACCGGGACCCATAAGGTTGCCCTCTGGATTCCCACCCATTATGCTACGCAACACGTAAGGGGGCGCCACTGTTAAAGTCTTGCCCGGCGGCCCACAGTCCAAGTACGCACGCTTTTACGTGTTGTGGACGGTTGAGGCTGGGTTACACCGTTGGTTCCGAGACGGTTGTTGGTCCGATAATTCAGTATCAATGGCTTCATTATTCTTCTTGCGTATGAGCAGAGTAAACGGTTGTAAGGCGTTGAGCAAAATCACTGTTGGTTGGTTGGGGTTAGATAAATCTATGTCCCGGCGGACGCAAGGTAGGGCACTCATGAGAATGTGATACGCAGTATGTGATTGCTGTTGCTATGATTGCTATGATTGCATTGCGTTGAAGCGACCCCGCTTCCTGGCGAATCCGGTTTAAGGGAACCATTCTTGAGTGGGAGATTGTGCCAGGTGGTAGTTGTTTAGGTGTGAGAGAGAGTTGGGTTCTGGTCTTGGAGTATCAGGACAGGCAGTATTTCAATGTCTGTAAGCCATATTGAATGGGGAACTGGAGGGAGAGTTTAGCGGAGTGTCGGCAGAAAGGAAAGGTCGGCGCAGAGCGCAGTCTCGGTCTACCGAGTTGGTGTGTGATTCTTTGACGGTTGTTATGCAGCAGGTGCTTGTGTCAGAGGGGCCTTATTCACTAGTTTGTGCTGTGGGTTCTATCCGAGAGTGCTGCAAGGTGCAATGCCTGAAAGCCACTGGTAGGCATTCAGAGGGAGTAGGGGGAGAGGCAGCCAGAGTGATGGTTCTAAAGGTCTCTTTGAGTTACAGTGCCAGCGTATTGTGTGAGAGTGTTGCACCATGCTGGGGCGGATATTCAGCAGTGCTGTAGACCAGAGCCAAGGCAAGTGGTGCGTAGGCGTCGGCGGGGCTGACACCCATGAAGATCCAGCAAGTCGGCACAGGAAGGTTATTCCTCGAAGATAGAGACATTGGCGCATACGGACTCCGGGTGATGCCGGTATGTAAGGCTGCCGGTAAGCTTTGACTCCCAAGTAGGTTGGTGTAGGAGGTATGGCAGAGGCGCCCATGAGGCTGTGATTTGAAGATGACGATGAGCCTCTGTGGTGTTGAGGTGGAAGGCGCAGTAGCGGTGGTCTTAGCCAAGTTGCTGTCGAGTGGAGGAGGGCAAGACGCGCGGAGCCATATTGTCTAGTGCTTGTTGAGGTAAGGTAATCGCTGATATACAAGTTGAACGCATAGGAGACGTAAGATCTTGTGGGACTCGTTCCTCAAGACGACGCAGGCGACTACTATGTTCCATCACTGGTTCTTTGAGAATTAAGCTACGGTTTGCGAGTATATTCCATATGACTGTTACAAGGTGACCGATACCGGGATGGTCCTGAAAAGATTGAGTGTCAGGCCCTGGTGCCAAACGGTGTAGTATGTGCAAGTAGGTCCACCAAGATGACGGCCCTGCATTAGGGCGCTTTTCAAAGCTTTACTCAATATCATTTGTGAGTTTACAATATGGTGGGACAGTGCTCGGCCACGGCGACAATCCTGCTGTTCGTCAGCAGAATGGGATTCGACGACGGGCTACAGCAAGGCCAGAATCATCCTCTCAAGGAGTTCGAAGGAGACACACAGTAGTGATATTGGGCGGTAGTTCTTAGGGTGTCGACAGGCGTGTTCGGGTTAGGGAGTGCGATGATAGGAGCTCTCCTCCAGGATCTTGGGGTAGGACTGGTTGGTGAGGCCACATGTGTAGAACTCCTGGAGGACCAATCGAGACATCGGGGCGCATGCATCAAGAACCGCTGCTGGTATGTTTCAGGGCCCCGGCAGTCACGGGCCTTTGAGTGAATGATAGCAGAGTAAGCTCATCTAGTGAGAAGGTGTTGAAAGTGACCCGTCCACGCCAGGGCTTGGTAAGGTTTGGTGATCTCTTTTTGACGAGCGAGTGAGTGTGATCCTTATCCATGTTCTTGAAACGACCATTTGCGAGGAGTGCTCAGCGATGAGTTGGACAGTCACTGACATTTCGTGGTTGGGATTGCGGCTGAGACGGTTATAGTTTCCAGGCCTTTCCTGTGGAGTGGGTGAAGTGGATTCCTTGGACCGTCTCCTCCCAGCGCTCACGGCGTTCCTGTCCAAGCAGTTTGTAAGATCTGAAGCCTTGGATGAAGCTTCGTCCCCGGGTTCAGAATTCGGAATCATTGTAAAGAGTATCACATTCTCATCTCAGGATGGAATATAACGCGACCGGCAGCAACGTGGGATGCGTCTTTTTTGCTATGTTGATAAAGAGGTTACACAGTGCTGTGTAAGAATTGTAGGTGGAGGATTGGTGGGGCTGTCGGGAGTTGGGCACTTCTGAATCCACCATGTGCTTGACTGGTCCCAGTCTGCGGCGTGCTTAATCACCAGATTCACTACATGAAGTGGTTTTGCGCCGTTGTCAATCAACTTCCGCTATCTTTGCCAAGTCGTGTCCACACTGTGTCTGTTATGTAAAGGCCCGTAGCCAGGAATTTATGTGGGAGGTGCAGAGGGGGTTCGGAATTGCCTGAAGCTTGACCTTTTGGGCGCGGGGGGGGGGGGGGTTGTGGTTGGGGCGAGGTGGGGTTTGTGGGGGGGGGGGGGTAGGTACACATGACAGGCATCCCGCATATCAAGGTGACATAACCCTAGCAATGCGTAATAACAATAGTATTACCCGCTGCTTATTAATTCATATACATGCAGCAACAACCTTAACAACAACAAAAGTTAGGCCCAAGCGACAACTTTCTCATAAAAAGCGGACCTTCAAATGACAAGGCGACCTTCAACATCAACAAAAGCTGACCTTTTTGTCATTTGGGGGGGGGGGTGCGTCGCACCCCCCGCACCCCCCCCCCCTGCCCCCGGCTACGCCCCTGGTTATTTACTTTATGTTTTAACAGTGCTTATATTAGCAACTGTTTAAAAATCAGCCTTTATAATTTTGCTTGTATTAATATAGGTTTGATTAAACAAATTTTCCTTTAAAAACCGATATTTCTTTTAAAATGTTTACTTCATTATTTTAATTTTACTTCAGTCTTTTTTTTTAATCTTTTTATGATTTTAATTTTGAAAAAAATTGCACTTTTAAACAAGCTTTTCTTTAAAGCAATATAACTCTTTTAAAAATGTTTTTTATTTTACCTTGTTCTACGGTCTTTTTCGTCTTACTGATTTAAATTAAAAAGGGAGTCCACGCTGCGCTTGATTTAAGATAGACATGAGAAGATTATTCCAGAAAGAAGGCCCCCCCCATTTTTCGAACCTGGGTTTTTTTTGCATATTTGGATGCTTTCCATGTGTTAGATCACAGCTGAAGTTAATAAGCCGATACGCCGTCTTTATGTAATAGCATGATATTTAGTACTTTCCTGTCGTGCACGATACCCTAAAATTTCCCCCCGTTTGACCGATTCCGACTTCCGGGTCTCGGTCGGGGCGTTTAGTAACGGTCCGGGTGCTAATATGATGCTGCCGGACCAATTTTAATGAAAAAGAAATTATCACTTTACAAATTAGATTATCTCATCAAATCTTAATTGTAAAACAAATATCGGTTTGCGGGTCGTTGTTGATGGGTCAAATTGCCTCGCAGGGCAAAGTTACAGTCGGCTAGAACAAATCCCTTTCTGCATTGCAGAACTGACACTATAAACTTGCGGAGTCTATCTATATCTTGAATAAAAAAAAATGTAGTCCCTCTCATCTGGACTGGTCGGCCTTATGTAATGTATGTGTATAGCTAATCTAAAGTGTAAAGGTTCTTGCGAGAAAAAAACTTAACCATAAAAGCAAATTGCTTATAACGCGAAAAGTAAAACAATCTAAAAAAAGGCCTCTTCAAGTGAATATAGGACCTTTTATAGGTATATATTAGATTTTCCATAATGATGCAGCAGTGTCATGAAATTTTTGAAATTAGCCTTTGGGAGACGAGTAACCAGATATAGTAATATTATTATCCCCTGCAAAATAAAGATTGTGTGATCTTGAACTATTACGCAAGTTTTATGCAATTTTGTTATTTGTGTGTATAAATTGAATTCATGACCCAACTCTTATGACTAAAATAATTCCTTTTAGGACTGGACTTTGGGCCATTGTGACTTAGTAATGAAAATGCATCATGCCGCCTAAAATAATATTAGAAAAGTGAAATGTATGGTAGGTGTAAACGTGTAATATGGGCATCTTCTCTCAGTAATCTCTGTGGCCGCCCAATATTTTTTTCAAAATCATCATGGCTCATATAGCAAATTTGTGGAACATCGGAACGTGTAACGAACGTTTATGCAATTTTGTATATTTGTGCGTAAATTAAATTCATGATCACCAAACGCTTAAAAACTAAAATAAGGTCCTTTTTAGGTCTGACTTTAGGGCCATTGTGATATATTCTGGCAATGCAATCAAGGCCGCCTAAAATAGACACTGAAAATGAAATGTATGGTCGGTGTGGTATATATATGGGCATAAAAAAAAACAAAAAACAAACTCTCTCAGTAGAGACATCTTTCGGCCCCGGCATGGTAGTTTCACTATTCTTCCGAATGTCACAAAATCATCAAACTTGAATACACCTAAGAAAAAAGTGCGCAAGAGGTTCTAAGCTGTCCACTATATGGAAAAGGTTCTTCTTTTAATGCTGTATCTCACCTTTTATGGTTCTGTAAGGAAACCCTTTTTTGGTTCTCGGATTTTTAAGAACCACTTTTGAAGGTTCCATTCTTGAGGGTTCCATATAGAGACAAAAACAGGTTCTATAAACCAGATTTTTTTTCTTAGAGTGGTATATATAATATTGTGAAACATTGCTATTACGGCCCCCAAACGTTTTATGCATTTTGGTTATTTTGTCCGTATAAATTAAATTCATAATCACCAAACTCTTATGACCTAAAAATGTCCTTTTAGGTCGACTTTGGGCAATTGTAATTTAGTATGCATGGACGATTCATCAATGCCGACCTAAATAGACATTAGAAAATGAAATGTTTGGTCGTTTGGTTATATATGTGGCATCTTCTTCCTCAGAATCATGCATGAAACCGCGGGCCCCACCGCCCCCGATATTTTTATAGCTGGTCGGGTCTTTCTCCCCCATATTTTTTTCCAATCCCTACAAATCATCAGGTTATATCAAAGTGTGGAACATGGCTAGACGGTCGGTGTATGCAATTTTGGTATATTTGTGCGGCATTAAATTCAATGGTCACCAAAGCTCTTAATGCAACTAAACCACGCCATTTTACCTGTTTAGGTCTACTTTTTGATCAAATCAGAGTATTGAACGGCTAAAGGGCGACAATAAAACATTCATTTTTCACCACCAATTAATGACGGACGACTTTTAAATATGCAAAATGACGAATGATACAAAGTGCTTGCGAACCCTTATAATTCTTTTCAAACCTTTTTAGTTTCCGAATTTATCTCATTTAATATTATATTTGGGCTCGTTATTAAGATTACTGGTAAAGCTATTTTTCGGAGTACTCAGATATTTGATCTCGGGGATTTTGCTCACTTTTAGCACATTGTGTACGTTTGTGCGTTAGTTAAAGTTAACGTTTGTAAGGATAATAGTACACCGACTGTTATGAACTAAGCTCCCCCCCGGGCTAAGCTCACTTGTACTTTGGTATAACTGTGTATATCATATTTATGATTATGTAATTATGACCGTTCTGAATGAAATAAATGAACTTAAAATGCCTGTGAATCAGTTTTTCCATTATTTGAATATAAAACACTGCATATGCGGGGATGATTAATGGGGGGGTCAGCCAAAATGTTATTCACGTTGTATTTTACAATCATCATGGCAACTGATATTATGTCAATTGACCAAGATGAAACACTCTGTGCCTTATAATGATGGACATGGCCATCATTTCCCGTTCAAGGGCCTCATTCAATTTTTTTTGGTCTATGTTTCTAATTGAGCAATAGCAAATATTTATGTCACTGTTGGAAATTGTCAGTGATTACTTTTACACTTCCCCCGGGGTAAAACCCATAGCAAGCACGTTCGGGCGATGCCAAACGTGCGAAAAGAGTATTCATATTTTCAAACCAAATAGTGAATTTTGCTCCAGTCATACACCTCTTTGACAGGATGGGGAACTTTTGAAGAATGGGAAATATACAATTTGTGTGTTTCTTGTGAACTTAGAAGTTACAAAACCCATGCCTGATGCCTGGTCAGAGCTAGGCCCTAAGCAAAATCCAAGATTTAAATGGGTGAACTCCCTTCCTGTTTTGGCATGGATTACCCTGTATTTGTTTTTTTTGTTTGTTATTTACAACCCATAAGCAACCACATCTACAAGCTTTACGAAATGAAACTGCTATGAATTTGTGCCAAATCAAAAAGGCCATAATTGATAACAGGCATAGGCGTAAATACTCTCCAAGTGTGTGCAGTGCGGATTTAAGATCATCTGTCACAGCTGCTGACAGGGCCCCCTTAAACTATTGCTCTCAGGGCCCCCTCAAAAATAAATAAAAAGGGGACGGGCCCAGGGGGTTATAGGTTTCGCTAAGTCAAAAAATCAGTTTGCATTCAGGTCCCCGTGTATCAAGGAACCGTTTCACAAAACACTGTAACCGGGGGGCCTGGAAAGTTTGACCCTTCAAATGTGGGGCCACTGCCATGAAAAAATCATCAACCCTTTTTGCTCATGAAAATGGGGTCCTATAAAGATTTTCTGTGGGGTTGGCGAATATATATTTTAAAACGGATAAAGGGGGTCTGATTTTTGAGATCCAAAATGGGGCCCTGAAATCTGATTTTTTTTTATCACCCCTTACAGTGTTTGTAAACGCTCCCCTTAACTTAATTGGTAACTGGTTTCCTTGAGGTATACAACACTGCATTTCATATAGCGTTTCCGATAGGCGATAGCAGCGTGACCATAGGATCAAAAACAGCATCAAACCCCGCACCTTTTAAGGACCGGATTTTCAAAATTTTCTCTTCACTTCTATTCTAGGGGGCAACCCCCCCCCCCCTAGCGTCGCGAAACGTAAAGGGCCCCACTTTAACCTGCTGACAAGGCCCTTTCAATATCCGCCGCTAATAACATTGAAATGAACGGATTATTGCACACTACAAAACAAGTTCTGATAGAAATTTATGGAGTTATTTCACTGTATCACCGCCTAGCCTCTCTTTCAAAAGTAAAGGTTACGGACGTCATCGGAATTCCAGGTGGCAGAATAGGAAAACAAGTATTTGAAAAAAAATGTGCCGAGGTCGCCATAGAAACTAAAATTTAAAATAATGCAAACATATTTATGGTCAAAAAATAGTACAACTATAATCAAGACTTTAAATTTTTTTGACACTTTTACCACACACCAACTGCAAGAGGTGTTTTGCCAGTGAAAACCTTGTCATAACCATTTTTTTTGCCTGAGGCAAACCGGCGCGAAACAGGCGGATTCCTTGTAGAAGTGGTTAATTGATTTTTCATTTCATTTATTTCCTAATTCGATTAAAATATTAAAAAAATAGACAGTAACAATGTAAGGATGACCAAGCACTCCGTCCTATGACCAAAGCAGAGCAAAGCACGAAAAAGTATGGCCACCCTAAATTACTTAAAGGATTAGCAGCGATATTTGCGAGAGAATCGAAAAAAGGGGGATATGCAATTTGTTTTTAAAACTATTAAATCAGGATAAGTGTGTACAATTCCATATAACTGCGTTAAGAGAAACAAACCACCAAATAGTGAAAAAAAATGAAGTATTTGAAGGAAATTTGTCATACCGTCCCCTCCTGCAAAAAGACATACAGCAAAGGCATCTCAAAATCTAGCAATAAACCGCTGATTGTGGTCTACACTAGCACAGAATACATGTCAACACGATCAATAATTTTTGTGTTTGAGTCAAATTGTATCTGAGCATGGTGCACAGAGCAATGCTTAAAAGCTGGGATATTCACACAGAAGGCTTTTTTGATCTCAAGATCGGATTTTTATACTCACATATAGAACTTAGAATCAGATAAAAAGTACTGAATTGTCTTTAATAATTACATGGCGAAATTTCAAGTCACCCATTGGAGGTTATGTTTGCATATCCATGCCAGTAACAAATACAAAATATGAATTTTGATTTTTCGATGTTCGGATTAGCAAATCGCTGCTAATCCTGTAGTTACGGTGCAAGGACAAGACAAACTATCCAAGACAACATTACGTTATAAACAAGACAAGACATATGAGACAGACTGTTGGCTAGGGCAAATTGGCTATAGATGATGTGACCTATGCGCCCTCTGTGGTTTCTGGCAGGCAAAATATTAAGTAGTCTGTGACAGACCACATAAAATCTGGTTATAAATTACTTGCAGAATCTTCCTGATCTAAATTGGACACAAAATGCAGCTGGTAGCTTAGCTTATTATGCTGATAAGAAAGTTAGTATTATTTAATTCGCAACAAAACTTACAGCAAAAAACAGAATTTCCCATGCGAAGTATAGGTGCTTTTGCCGCAGTTTCTCTCTGACACCAACAGGGGGCGCCCTAAACATAAACAAATGTTCACATATATATCGGACAAAATCCGACCAGCCAACCAAATGATGGTCAGAATTGATCAGCCATTACTGGGGGGCATCCAACCCAAAACCTTACCCAAATCTTTTGTACGGCTGTACAGTGATAAAGTACAATTCAAAAAGGCTACACTTAATCTGCAACATTTCCTTTTGGGTGACCATTAGAGCAGGATGCAAACCCAGCTAGGCTGCCAGTGCACCGTTTGGAATGTGTCAAACCGGATTCGTGTTGAGTCAACCAGTCAAAACCAGTTGCACTAATAAGATATATTACTATATGCAATTAAAGGTGCAATGATTAATTTAAAAAAAAAAACGAAAAAGAGATCTGTGTACACCAATGAAGAACTGAGTACCACTGAATGAGGGTTTGGTCCAATTCAGGGATTAATCTTCATGCTGGCAGAAGAAAAAAAAAAAGCATTTGGAAACCAGAATAAACCCCGCGCACTAAAAACCTCTGATGGCAATATTTGCCATCACATGTGAAATGTCCCGTAATTGCCACAAAGAATAATCGATATCAAACGCGCCGAATGCTCAAACGATATACAGACCACTGACCAGTACTAAAGTAACAATATCTTAAGAGTAAAGTGATAATAAAAGGATTTATACATTGCACTTAATGCATGTAATGGAAAAAGAGTTTGCAAATAGGGGCATCAATATTCATTCCACAAGATAGTAATTAGTATTGAGCCTGCAAACGCATCATAGGCCTGCTACACCGGGTTATAGCCTAATTTTAACATAAACAGCCAAGACTGGCTGCCCTATATGCCTATACTATCAGTACTGACCATAACCAAGAAAGCTTGATCAACAAGGGACCAGAGCTAAATGTAAAACAGATATGAAACAATGCCCCATGCCTTGGATGGACTTCCATCAAGTCTGACATTTCTCTTGCCTTTGTACCCTTTATACAATTGGGAATCATGTATCAATCTCTTGAAACACAGTATTTTATACTATTAACCATTGAAATGGTCTTAGATGTAGTCTAGTGCCAAAAGGAGTATTGACACCAGCTCTGTTTGACCCTGAACAGTGCAGAAAGAGCTGGGGATGGAGGTGAGTTACGGTTAATAGATCAGGCAAATGATGAGTAAAGGCAATATTAGCACATTTTTTGAAGGGCCGCCCCAATTTTTCAAAAATTTGGAGATTTTTACACGGTTGCATTGTAAACTGGCTAGTAACTATAACTGTGATGTGAAGGGTTTAAGCTCGAAAATGTATATGTGTCACAAACGAAGGAATTTTGTACTAGAATAATTATATACGGGATCCCCGATAATAAATCAACGGCTGCTGGAAACGGCCTTCCAATTGAAATAGCCGGGAAATAGCGACCATGTTAAGTGTCTACGCTCATCTATGTTGTTTTAATAGTTCGGGCATTCAGTGTAGAGGTTATTTTTGAGGTGGACCTATTTCATCATGGACGGACAAAAAACGTAGCATTTCCAGCTATGCCGTTACGTCAATCTGGGATCCCAATTCTCATTAAACACACGCGTATTTGTGATAACTACGCATTTTAGCATTTCTCGTTCGCGGTTGGTAAGTTCCTAGACAATTACCAAACGTAACTGTGCAAAAATATCAAATTTTGAAAATTGGGGGCGCTCTTCAAAAAATGTGCCATAGTTGCTTAATAAAAAGGTGTATGGCAAGTAGGAACTTGAAAGGGTAAAACATTCCCTAATTGTACTGCTCCAGAAATTTTTTACTAAAAAGTTAAAAATAATAATAATCAATAAAATTGTTTATAAGGCGCAAAAATCTCAGTAAGAACTCAGAGCGCAGAGTAACATGAAAAACACTCGTGCTCACGTAATTTAAACTATCGTGGACTGCGAACTTCTTACCTACACTCTCCTTTTTGTATACTCGCCCCTTATTCTATCCCTGCAACAAATAACCAAAACTCCCATCAAAAGCAGTCTTGGCAGAACTAATATCAAAGAAACGCTTTTTAAGACAATTTAAAACCTGCGACGATTTTGTTCGAGTCTGAAACATGAAATTGCATCGCATTACACACCCGACACTAACGCTGCAAAATTAATATTAGTAA
>JAMKCH010042668.1:0-12657 GCA_023653785.1 Ophioderma brevispina | reverse complement strand
ATAGTGCACAAACGAACTTCTTAACAACATCATTAGACATATGAAAAAGGCGCAACTCAGTAATATACATAAACACCTGGCTTGGTCCAGAGGCTCCCGATATAAAATGTTAGCATACGGCATTTGCCTACACATTCTTGCCACTTTGCTATGCAAATTTTAAGATTTGGGGAGCGATTCGCCCCACACCCTACCTACCCATTGTGTACGTCTCGACTCAACTATCAATATGATCAAAGCATGAGCTGTTGCAAAAATTGATACACACACCTCACCAAATATAAAATTCAAACAGCCTAGCCGCCCGGAGCCCTTGGTTGGGTCACTGTATAGCGCTATACCAAAGCACAGGAATAAGCTTGCACCTGAGTCAAATTATGGCCAAATACATTTCATTCCCATTTTGCTCATAAGTAATTTCATAGACACTTAGTACAATTGTGTTGCTAATAGATCAAAGTCATATTAGCGAAAATGTCATTGGTTGTTCTGACTTTGTCTTTATGCACTGAACATGTGCGCTATGCACAATTGGGCAAATACCACACTTCTTCAAAACATTCCCATCCATTACACTCCGTTATTACTAACGTTTTGCTAGTTTACGCCCACCAAGCATCGTGTTTTACATTTCAATTCACTGGGACTGTCGACCAACTCGTGTCACGGCGCAGGCCGGATTTCCACTGATTGTACCTGCACAAACCCGTGCAGTAATGTTGGAAATAGATCACCACAACATGCATTATGCATGGTGCAGGGTGTGACGTCGTAATTAGCACGACGTGCCTTGTTTTGTTGGTGGATTGTGAGGGGTCTTTTGCGTTGTGTTATGGCAATGAGTGCGGTGCCCCGGCGGCAAACCTAGAATACTTTATAAATATTGTCGAGTGTCCGGTAAAAGTGTGTTGGTAGGGCGGTCCCCGGGTTTCGCGATCCACCGGGTTTCGTTTTGCCTCTCCAAGTTTTAGGTCCATACCCCAAAGTTTATCCCCATTGTGGTCTTATGCTTAACTCCCTATTTGCAGGGGCAACTTGAAACTGTGAAATCCTACACCTAAAGGAATTATGATGCTGACAATGCAGCATGCACACAGCCTTGTTAGTACAAACACTGCTTGACCTATGTTTATTGAAATGTAAGCAAACTCGTTGTTTACACTAGTACTACTTGTTTTGGAATCTATGTAGGACCTTATGTTGGATATCTTCGGTTTGGTTTGGTGATTACCCGGCCCGTGGGCCGCGTAGCCGCTAACCAATCCGAATTGATATGGCCTGGCCAAAGCTACACCCACCCACCAAGTTTCGCGACTGTACGACCACAGGGGACAGACATCCAGATACACGTGGACCTATTATAATATAGATAGTACTTCTTACAAATACCTGTACATTTTAGTCTCCTTGACGTTATCAGTTTTCAGTTGTAATGAGTAAGTTAGGTAAACAACTTTGCATAGAAATGCAAGAAATGGAGAGTTCATAAAATATATATTTTTCAGATGTCCTGTGCTACTGAAACTGGATAATTGTTGGTTTAATGTATGTTGTTGATCTGAGGCACACAGGGGTCCGTAAGAGATAAGGCAAAAGGTTGTGGGTGTGGAGCCCCACTGTGGGCTTTTTTTGTGGCCAATGTGTTTAGTCCTTGGAGGAAGGCACTTACCCTAAATTACTCCTATTAACCAAGTGTTAAAGGGGCTCTGGTATTATTCAATGTTGGGAAGGTAAAAAAAGTCGCTGTAGATGAGGTGTGGCAATCGCACTAGAGCAACATTATGAGGAGTCTCGCCCCACTTTGCTTCGAAAGAGATGAGCATTTCGTTCCTGTGTACACGGTTAGTCTATTTTTACCCTTTCTAGTTTTCTTTTTTTTTTTTTTGTTGATTGAATCCTTCCCTATACCAATTAGTTTAGTACAATGTTGTTACCTTTCTAGTCGTAATGTTTTGCTTGCGGTGGTTGGTAGCCCTGGTGTACAGGTAGGCAAGGGTATGACCCAAGGGACAAATTAAAGCAATGGTAGGCAGCGTAGGACAGTAAAAACCTAAACATCACAAGACCCGGGGAGTAGCATATCTGTTGATGAGGATTGGTAGATATATGACGTGGAGCATTCCCCGGACAGTACAGGTGTGTACTAGTGATGCTGGAAGTGTTTGATGATTGCCTGGTAGAAGGTTCTGGACAGGTCATTGAAACTTATGATGCTGTGACTGGTGGTAGACTAACGGAATTTAAGCAGAGGTGGAATAGTTGCACATAGTAGCTTGCACGCACTTGTGGAAAGACAAAACACGTTGAAATTGGTCTGAAATATATGATAAAAACATAAAAAATATAGATTAGACTTTAAAACAATTCATTTTCTGACCTCACTGTTACTAACAATCTGGGGTTTTCCATCAATGCTCAGATTCTGTATCTCTGAAGGATTTGGAAGAAAATACAGTGGGACACCCTAAATCGTATTTCTTTAAATTTCATCTTAATCTTAAGAATTGCACTTTTATCTAATCTAAACAATTACAGTTTAAAAGCCATGACAAAGGTCAAAAACAGATAGGTAGGTACTCTTGAGAGGACATGTTAAGATAAAAACATAGCTTACGTATTGACTATATTAGCTAAGCTAAATATTTGAAAAATGATAAGATGCTGTTAGTTTGTAACTGCTGCCAGGTGTATGCTCTTAAAGAACTCAGTTTGGAATTATGTATGCTTATTGTAACAGTCTATTAATTTCCATAGCATCCGTTTGATTTTTTGTGTCTTGACCTCTGCTAAGAATAAGTGACTGGGAATTAAGCTTGCTAAAGTTAGGCAACAAGAGATGTGAGCACCTTTAAATATTAGTGTTTATAGTAATTTCATAAAGATTTAGACACAAATAGATTTCTTACCTTTATGTGGCTCAGAAATGTCTTAAAAGAGAGAGAAAAAAGGTGATTTTGGATTTGCTTATATTTCAATATAAAATATAAGCTGAATTTCCTATGGCTCCTATTACGCATTTAGAAATTCTCATTTTGTGCTAAGAAACATTTCTCAGCTTGATCCTTCTATTTTTTAGGGACCACCTGATATGTGAAATCTCTCATTGCACTTTTAAACATGCTCAGTTGGAACATCTGAAATTGGACATAACAATTGGATTTGTTTTAGGGTCAGTATTCTCTTGCTTTACCATCGAATTGCAAAAATAAACTTGCGTTTCCTTGGCAAGATGGCATTCTGGAACATGACCCCTCAAATGAACCTTTGACCTTGGTCCATGACCTTTGTTATCATCTACATATGAAAGGAACCCCATTGCACTAAACCTCAAGGATGTTTTTTAAATTGACTTTCTGACAGAGAATGCAAAAAAAACTAACCAAAACTACAAGCAACACTCCGCATGATACAGTAATGAGTAAATAGCTTGACTAGTGACTACCAGGAAGAGGATGCAACATCTTTACCTACCTAGCCTATACTATGTCCATGATGTTATTTCTACGTTTCACATGGTTTTGGCCATTGCTTTGCGTACCGTGTGCACGATGTACGCACAGGCCTTATTGGAATTGTTCGACTCGCCCGTGATTGGGTTGCGGTTTACGCACCACGGGGCAGGTGCTACGCCCTGTTTGGATCCTATGATTGTTTGATTTAAAAGAGACACTGGCACATTTATTTGAAATATGAACTAACAAGCGACACTCAGCATGATCCACAGTTAAGATAAATGCTTGACTATGAATACTATTATTCTAGGCATAGGCATGCATCTTTAACCTACATGTAGCCTATACTCTTCCAGGAAGTTTATTTTCTCCTTTTCGCAGGGAGTTTTTTGCCATTGCTATCGCGCCATGTGCTGCGGTGTATGCACACACACTGCCGCCTGTTGGATGTAACGTGGCGTCCCGTATGTGTGCCAGAAAGAAGAAACAGCATATAGCCCGTTGCATAATCGTACGAAGGGGGGCTACAGCGGTCTGGAAGTTATTTACCCCCACGGTTAGACTGGGTCCAACCGAGTGCCCCAAATTAGGGGTTCCTATGGATATTTTTTTGCATCCGAGTTCAAGAATTTTGTTCTGTTATGAAACATCCCTCAACTGGGCTCTATAACCTATCGAACCCTTTGAGGACTTGAACATTCTAAAAACTTATTGGTTGTTTTTTTTTACCAATCACTATGACTCGGATAAGCACCAACCATTTTCCCACAGGGGTGGGGTGGTGCTACGTCACTATCGGCATTTAAAAGGTGGTTGTTCGGGGCTGATTATGTTTAATTGTGGTTCTCTACTTTATATGAGAGCCTGCAACTTTTGCACATACAACCCCATTAAGTACCGTGTGAAACCACCTTGTCGGTTTTGATGGTAGGGGGGTGGTGGGGGGGGCGGGGGCAATAATGCATGTTGCGCTGGAACCCTATTCAATACTGTTAAAAGTGGTGGTTAAACCACTAAACGGCGTTTTTTTTGTTAATATCTTTTGGGAATGTAATGGATTCGAGGGCTCAAATTTTTCAGACAATGAGAAATACGGCCTTTCATCCTGATATCAAAATCGTACTACTACTTCCGGTAAATCAGGGGGGTTCCCAAAGACGACGTACACGCACCTTTACAGGGTGCTTTCTTCCGATCAGTCTTTGGGCCCCCCCCCCCAATTTACCCCGGTAAGTAATCGTTTTTGACCTCAGATGAAAGGCCCGTATTTGTCTAATTGTCGCCGAAATTTGAGCCCTCAAACCAATTTCATTCCTCACGAATAAAAAAAACGCCTTTTTAGTGGTTAAACATCAACTCTAAGACCTTCCCAAGTACTTTTTCGCCAAAAATTTGTATTTCCGTGCCACCGGGAACCTCTCATAGCAATCACACGTAATCAATTTTCCGCACAAAAACGCGGTGTAGACTGGGTCCCCTAGTTGCCCAAAAACTGAGGGGTCCTAAATGGAGATTTTTGCATCAGAAGTTTTCAGAATTTTGTTCTGTTATGATACCATTCCCTCAACTGGCTCTAACCGATAGAACCCATTGATGAAATTGACATTCTACAAAAAGTATTGGTTGTTTTTTTTTACACAGAATCACAATGATCTCGGAGACGCACCAAACATTTTCCACATGCTACGTCACTAGGCTGGCTAATATAAAGGGTTGTTCCGCTTTCTGTGTATTGTGTTCTCTACGTGATATGAGAGCCTGGCACGTACAAATACGCCCATGAAGTAACGTGGGAAACAAAATTGCGGTTTTGATGGTAGGCGCAATTATGCATGTTGCAATGCCCTATTCATACTGTGCTATTAAAAGTGGTTAAACACTAAAACGGCGGTTTTGTGTTATAATCTTGGAATGAACTGGATTCGAGGGCTCAAAAAAAATTTAAGGACAATGAGAAAATACGGCCTTTTCATCTGAATCAAAATCGATAATACTTCCGGGTAAATTCAGGGGGGGCCCAAAGACGATCGAAACACGCACCTTTAAGGTGCGTTTCCGATCGTCTGTGGGCCCCCCCCCCCAATTGACCCGGTAGTATCGTTGGTGGACATCAGATGAAAGGCCGTTATTTTCTAAATTGTCGTCCAGAAATGTGAGCCTTCAAATCCATTCATTCCACGATATAACCAAAAAAACGCCTTTTAGTGGTTAACAACAGCAAATCAGAAGACCTTCCCAAGTACTTTTCGCCTAAAAAATTTGTTTTGACGTGCCCCGGCGAACCCTCTAATAGCAATAAACACGTAATCATTGTTACGCACAAAACAAACATTCATTGTACATTATCGAGAGCTGGCTTAAAGGAGAAACCGTACTATAGAATAACTTATATAATTACACTATAAAAAAATTATTAAACATACGAGTGGTTTCATGAAAAACTGAATGTACTAACCATTAAAAATGAATTAAAACATTTTGTTGACCATGCGCGATTTGAAATTAGCGCTAGTGTATATGGGGATATGTATACGTGTATGGGATACAGACGGCACAGTAGCGTCTACACCTTCAATGTGACGCTTTATAAATGTGCATTTCCTATGGTGTGTATGAACAAACATGCCGGCGGTATCGCACTACACGTTATACAAAGCGCGATCTTAAAAAGCGCATGGTCAGACTAGATGTTTTATTCATCGCTATGGTTAATTTATAATTCCGTTTTTAGATGAACCACTCGATGTGGTCAAATAATTATTTTATAGAGTATATTGTATAATATTATCATGGTAGGGTTCTCCTTTAAGTCTAGTGAGTTCAATTTCTAATGTTTAGTATATGACTCGATCAAGAAAATGATTTCTGATTGCTATGCGCTTCTTGTGTAAACAGTATTTAAAATATTTTCATCTTCGAATTTTCTTGAAACAAGCAGAAAGCTAGTATCAATGTACGGCATTTAAAGCGTACGATTGAGCGAACAGGAAATGCGTGTTAGGCCCTAGCGTACGCCAGCGGCATGATTTAAAAATAGTGTGTAATATGAGACTTATTTAACATGAGTTACGTTCACCAGCGGGTTTAGTCTGTGGTTTACAAACTTCCCACTCGTAATTTCGTTAAATGACTTTCGGGCACATGTCTCCCTACTTTCTAAAGATAAATTTCTATAATTACAGTTCAGTGAAAATATCCAGCATTTTTAATTATCTTGTATAGTTCGGTTTTGTTGGGTCATTGGTAGAACTCGATAAAAAAACTATCAGAATAGGTGGTAACTTGGGCGGGGGAACCAGGGACGGCAACTTGAGTCTAGGAAGTTGAGGGAACGAGTTTAGGCAAGGATGTGTGATTTGTACCATCTTGCTAGGCATCGGGCTAGGAACAGGCGCTAGGAATATTGGACTAGCCATATTTTCTTTGGAATTGAACAATTTAAATTCATGGGCAGTGCTTACATTAAGTTTGTGTACCGTTCATGACTGTACTCTGTACTGTTAGGCTGTGTTGATACACTTGCTGACCGATGTTACCTTCCAGGTCACAAAGAAAGAAATGGAGTCAACACGCATTTGCCAGTCGATAATATGTTCGCGCGCAAAGGATTATGGGGGAGGCTTCGAGCTGGTTGTGGGTAACCATCACCTATTAGCAACAGTATTGAATAGGGCTATGCAACATGCATTATTGCATCTACATCAACAAACCGACAAGTTTGTTTCCCACGGTACGTGATGGGGTTGTTGTGCAAAGTGCCAGGCTCTCATATCAAGCATGAGGAATACAATCCACATAAATTGAAAACAGCACCTTTAATATCCACGCTCATACTTTCCGGACCCACCCGATAGTAGGGGAAAAAGACAGAAAAGTCGGATTTGACTTTTTAGGTCCAGAAACCTAGTCTTATTGCATCTTAAACTGTTTTTAATTAAAAATGCTCAAATGTCTGTTTTTTTACAAAACAGTCGTAAATAGTGTTGATATGACCTAACAAACAATTAAGACAAAAATTTGAATTTTGAATTTGGAAAAAAATACCATAGTCATTGTAACAGTTGCGGAATTGTAGGGTGTTGGCAGAATACTGGATTATTTCCAACAAATATAAAATACAATATTTTGATTTCTTTTAAATTTGTATCAGCAAATCCACTGTTTCCAGGCTATTGCTAGACCATCACAGAAATCTAAGAGTCGGGTGTCCGTTCATTGCACACGTCGAGCCCGTCAATTACACATATGCGCTATGCAGTTTAGTGGCGATCACGAAAATACACTTTTTAAAATCGCTCTATTATAAACTCGCCAAGATCAAATAGCCAAATTAATTGTGCAACCCGAAAATGAGGAAAATTTGCAAAATTTAAAAAAAAAAAGACCAAAGTCCAAATTAAACAACATTGTTTTGGGATGGTTTGAAGTCGGCACTAAGCGTAGTACACCGCGAAACCCCTACAATCGCTGTGCATGGTCCCCGTTTTTGTCCTCCACTCGCAGTTTTCTTCGGCAAAATCGCACCCGGATAAAACCAAGAAGGTATTTTGGGGTTTATCAGTATTTAGGACATACTTCAAGTATTTATGAGCGAAAATTTCAGCTTTCTAGCCTAAGGGAAAGTATTTTTTAAATTTATTAAAAAATCACTGATTTATGTATGGTTCCCTAACCTGACAAGGCGTGTGATACACCGTTAGAAAGCTCTGTTGTAAGCTAATTTTTTTCTAGTGATCATATGAGGTCAGACGGTCGATTATCGGGTGCGATTTAACTTTTGTCCGCCCATATTTTTCATATATCCCCACGTTTACAATAGGAGCGCAACTCGACCAATCGCGCTAGAGTTGCCAGATGCCCATGAGAGTGACACGTGTGTGAGCCCCCGGGAACTAGATCGAATACATGCTACGTCATGCCGCGTGTTGCATGCTGGAACGGCGGCGTGTTTAGTAGTTTTCCAAAACAGCTCGCAGTGAAAGACTCTCATTACTATCACTATTGTATGACCGCGTTAGGCATCAGATGTATATTAATTGTTCAAGTTTATGACATGATGAAAAATATGAGGTGTGAACATTCATGATCAATTGATTTAATTGCCTTGCATTTCATGTGTACGGCAGTAACAGACATGGCCTGGTATTATCTCTATCCACGGCACGTAGTACCAAGGTCAGTGCATGTATGCCGTGTCGGGCAGTTGCAGGCGGTAGACTACGTCCCGTTGCCGACGTGTTGGTTATTTCATTTATTTTCAAAGGCGGGTTTCAATTTTTTGCGCAGTTTTAAAATAAATATTTTAAGGCTTGTGTAGTAAATATCAACTGTTCTTTCAATATGATATTCTTAGATATATAGTGATATCTAAACCTCCCATTGAAAAATGTTAGAATGTACTTGTCCATAATTCCGGGCCTAAGCTTGGGATGCAAGACTAGTAAAATTAAAATTTGCTGTTTGAGGGACGTCGGCTGGATAATGATTGTAATTTTTTTTTTTCATTTTACAAATATGCATGGCAAGGACTATTACTGTATGCACACCCATTCTACTAACGTCCACATCCTGCACACAAATGCACCACTCAAATAATCACTATTTCACCTTTCCGGCTTACAAAACACAAGCAACCATACCCCGGGACCCATGCACACACATACCAGCAAATGCATGAACACACACACCCACCCACAAACACACTACACACACACACTTAAAGAGCCTCCTGACCTACCCCCTTACTTTTTGGGTGGCATGGGCTGCCTTAGCTAAGAGAGATCAGGCTGTTTGATATGATGGACCTCTTCAGTCCTTATTTTAAATTCAACTTACAATTGGTTAACATAATTTTAAACAAATTACCAAACAAATTGATTCATTTGAACTCTTTATATATTCCCAGTGTACAAACTCCTTGCTAACTCCTTGTTTTGCCATTCCTCACAGCTTCCAAGAGCATGGGACAAATTAATGACCTAAATAAAACTCGGAAATCCCCCAAGGTTATTTTGCAAGTTGTGCAATGACAGGGAAAAACCTATGTATTTATTGATATGATTATCTTTTTTATTTTTTTTATTTTTTTTATTTTTGGTTATTATTATCATAATAATTAAAAAAAGCAAAAAATACCAAAAATAGGAATTTCTTGGCATAATAAAGAAAAACAATGCGGCAATTTAATCATATTGAGTGGTTCGTACAGGTATGTTAGTTATCATGGGAGTTATTATGTCATTTCCCCATGATAAAAAGGAAATAACCCATATCTTATGGAGTGGAAAACGTTGTAGTACTTTGTCACTAAGTTTGACAGTAGAACTACTTTTGTAGATTTTCTATGTTTTTAAATACTTGTGGAGCACAAAACCCTCCATATTTAGCCCCCCAAAAAAAAAGGTTGTCTCAAAGCTTGGACGCGGGCGCGTTTGTAAATTTCGCCGAAAATGAAAAAAAGTTATGCGGAACTTTTTTTTTATTTTTTTTTCAAAAAAAAAATCATTGAACTCCGAATTTTTGTTGAAAACTGAAATTGTGAAAATGCACGATTCACGCAATCTGCGACTCTCGGCGGTGGACTGACTATTTTTACGTTGAGTGAGGCATAGACGAACTTATGGGCACCAGCGTGCGAAGTGAAAACACTCCACCACCACATAAATGGCAATATTTCCGGTCAAGTGGTGCAAGGCTAGAAACGGGTTGGAGAATGAGGGATGGGGGTGGAAAAATGGGCATAAAGGGACTGTTTTTTAGCGTCGCATATAGCAAAGAACAATTGATGACCCCCATGCCATTCAATTACATTATTAAGTTTTATCGGATGTTGCAACCATTGATATATAGTCTTGCCACAAAATCTTGCCGCTTCAGTTTAAAATCGCGCATTCAACACAAGGTATATTACGTGTATTTCCATGCGGCACTTTATTTACGGGTGTGCGGGTCATAGGTCAATTGCAAACGTCGCGTATATACATGTGCTTCGGAAAGAACGATGGATACAGTAGTCTCAACGTTAAAGTTGAATCTGCAAACTATAAACAATGGATCTTCCACAAAACTGATAAGAACAAATATTTAATATGATATTGCAATTGAATCTTGGTTGGGGGAAATTCCATGTGTGGATCTGAGGCTGAGGAATCGCTGATGTTGATAATGCCATGACTGCAGAATTCGATACCATGGGGGATTTACAAGCACGGGTAGTGATGAAAGGTGGCGATCAGTGGGTGCATGACATGATATTTTATTGCCGGCAAAAAGACGTTTTGAAAATTAAAAAAAAAAAAAAAAACAAAATACAGCTAACCGCATTACTTTTTCCAACCACTCATCAGCTTTGAGAGGCAAACTATAATTTTTTTTTTTTTTTTTTTTTTTTTTGGCCTTATATCCATAATGTTTGCTAATTGTTTACATAATATTGGTAATTAATATGAAATAACCCTAAAGCACCCACCCCCCCCTCTTGTTTTTTTTTTTGAAGGCCCACGTTCGGCATTTTTTTTCAGGGAAACTCTTTAAGCATCTAATAATGAACTAATATACAAATTTCAGTTTCACTGCGTTGATAGAATTAATATAATGGGCATTTCAAAAAGCCATATAAATTGGTAGTTGTATAACTAACCATGGTTTTGTACAGGTTGAATTTCCGCCTGGGACCATATGCAGCAATGCATTGTGGGGGTGGTTAATCAAAAAAATTAGGCATTATGGGTGCAAAATTCAAAAGCCTGTTACTCCCACAACGATTGGTCCATCTGCATGAAACTTGGTTATTTATCAGAACAAAAGTTGAACTACACATAAAAACTATTTAATCATTACCCATTGAAGTGAATTTTGTAGTTAAGGAGCCTCAACCTATTGGGGGGCCTTTTTTACATTTTTACCCCAAAAAGACGAAAAAAAATGCGGATTTTTGAGCACCTTTAAAAGTGCAATTAACTCCAAAATTCCGGCTACCCATTCGAAATTAATTGTGGATGCCAATTTGTTTCTTGTGGACAACGATCTTCAGTGAATAAAAAATTAAAAGCTGGAAAAAAACAACTTCTAAAAATCCCTGGAACACTCCTCTAGATAGGACCTTCGATCATTAGGTTTATGTACACCGTCCAAAGGAGGTCTATGGGCACAGCAGCAGCAGCCACAGTATCGGTGGACGCGTTGGTGAATGAACAGACAGGCCTGAGGAAGCGCAGGGGTGTACAAGTAATAATTACAATTATGAGTCAAACAAGTCTACTACACTAATGATTATGCCTATCAGGGTAATGGTTAAATTTGATTCAATGACGAACAAGAATGGACCAAGCTTTACATAGCAAGCTAAACTGAGCTAAGAATAAGCTGGTCAAATTCAGCAAACCGATATGTGGCCAGCGATGATATCTTACCCGGTTTTGAAGCTGTCACTGAACATATCAAGACATCACATCCCTTACAAAACATTCGAGAGCCATATGATACATCAGCATTAAATGCTGTTGACCTTTAGCCCTAATAGTAATCTCCTTTTATCTGCGACACATTTCCAACATGGTTACGCCTTAAAGTTATTGTAGGTTAGCAGGCGATTTCCATAACATTGGATAACTGGATTTGCTCAAAGAAACGTAAGTCGAGGCCGTTTTAAAAATTAATTGGATCTCGGACAGGTTCAACATTCATGTTTCGCGTTGCGGTATGGTTGTGACTATTTGGTGGATGGAGGTAAATACTACACCAAACATGTATTACCGCACGGCTGACTCCGGCAAGTGCACAGTTAAGGCGCAGGCTTGCGGTGTACAGGGTATGGGTGTATTAATGCTAAAGTTTGCACAAATATATGTTTTGGGGCGATTATTGAAGGATGGGTACCAATTTGGTCTTATTTCTAGCATTTGGTTTTAGCAAAATTGACTGTGACCCAGGTTTTACCTTTGAACCCGATATAAAAAAAAACCTAGGATAGCGGCAAAATGTATTGTTCCAGTCGCACTTAAAAAATTTTAGTATGCGTAGTTCCGGAGATAAAATTTTTGAAGTTTTATATGTAGCTTAAAAACCAGAAATTACCTTAAAGACCTCTGGACCCCAAAAATAAAAATCCGGGCATACACCTAGGTAACATTAATTGCATATTTGAAGGTTAGGTACTGAAATATGTTTGCATTTTGAGGATAAAATTTTTGATATTTTGGTTTTT
>JAMKCH010042667.1:0-21828 GCA_023653785.1 Ophioderma brevispina | reverse complement strand
CGTGTATTTTTTTAGATAATGAATATTATTGCTGGAATTCAAATTTTGGCCGTCGGAATTTGTATTGTTTCGGCCTCACACATAATAATTTTTAGGAGCTATGGATGTAGTTATGTAGTATATGTATGTATATATCCGTGTCCGCATGGATGTTGTACGATATAATTGACCGCCATTAAATCCGGAACGCTGCGATATACTTGTGCAACGCCTCTGTCTGGAGCAGGAAAATGTCATATTTGAGATGAATCGTTGAGCATCAAATTACTTTACCCGCAAACATTGTTTGGACATGCATAAATTTGAAAAAAAGTGTCTCTGCGATATGTAAAAGAATTTTCAATCAGTGGTATACACAATACCTAGACGCATCAAAAAGTATATAATTTCATCAGGTGTCGCGAACTAGCGAATCCTGTTAGACTCCCATACACTCCATCGTCTACGTGTCCTCTGTCTGAGCAATGTATCATTTATTTCAGCATGTGTAATCATTAGCCTCGTCTATAAGGTCACGGTTATATTCCCTATATGTTTTAATGCAATCGAGGGCTAAAGGTCATCAAACAAAATGGTACAAACATATTATCACCACTGGCGAGTGCCAAATGTGTAAAAACGTTTTTTATGGAGTGTGGAAGTGCGCACTATGATGAGATTGCGATTTATTCCGTATGAAATACGGTTTACACAATTGGCACGTCGAGACCATCTGATATACCAAATTAAGCTATAGCTCGGTCATCGATATCGTGACCCGTACCCTTCTTTGCGGAGGTGAAAAATTCAATTGAGGCGCAGGGACTTTTCTGTTAATCATGTTATAGTGAGCAAAGTTAATGCCTGAAATACCCTATTATATAGTGCGTTTCAATACATGAATGGAAATTGTATTATTGGAGGTGGTAAGTTAAAGACGGGGTCCCCCAAGATATCCGGTGTGGCACGGCATTGAATATTTCATTTCCGGTAGGGAGCCCTCTCGACTATTGGAATAGGTCCAAACTCTAGGGGGACGAACGTATCATGCGAATCAACTATAATGCTCTCCTGATCGTATGTACAAAATTTCAGCATGTTTCGGTCAACATTGAGGAGTTATGAGGTCAAAATTTGCATGCGCCCAAACGCTCCCTACATTTAATAGCAGAAAAATCGTTTTCTTTTGGTCCATTCCTGTTGGCAACACGCGAAAATGAGTCATTAGATGTTTTCACCCGACGAAGGAAATCCCGCCCACAGCGAGCAAGAATCTATACATAGGCTTAAAGAGTAGACGATTGCCCTTTCTACACGAGAAAAACGTGTTTAAAAGTTAACAAGTTGTTTAAAAGTTTAACAAGTGGTTTACCGGGTGAACCGAACAGTGTTGTTCAGTTCACCCGGTAAACAACGTTCCAAATTTTTTTTAACACCTGTAAACTTTTTAAAACAGCGTTTTCTCTGTTACATGAGAAAATATAAGACAGCAAAGCAGATAATAGTTTTGTCAAAAAACAATTCATGTATATTTTTTCAAATAGGGTGAAATTTTGCGTAAAAGTTGAATGAAAGGTTTCCATGCAAGCAGGAAAATAACGTGACGCGCCGATTTTATTTCACACTGTAAGACACGAATATTGTTGTCATTTCTGTAAACGTTTAGTTGACGTGGCGATATTGAGAATAAAATACGGCGGCAAGCAAGGGCTAAGGATCAATCGTCTATAGAGTGAAAATTTGAGATTGAAATATTTCTAACAGACAACAATACTAAGAACAATTATGGAAGAAATTTGTATCATTTCATCTAGTATTGAAAGCTGTGAAGTCAGTATTCCCGATCCCCTGCCCCTATCGAACAAACGGCCATATTGCCGAGTGCTTGTTAATTCAGAGCATACAAACTCGCCCAATTATGCATCAAATCAGACCGAAATTCGTGCAAGGCAAAATAATCAAATGTCAATAAGAGGTCATCTAGAATCAGTCGAATAGAGACATGATCTTAGTCCAAGAAAATAGGAATAATGAATACTGATTAGTGTTGATGTCCGATAAAATACCGTTGTAGCGTCCCAGGGGGATCAGTCTTCATAGAAAGGGGGTATCATCATCCGTCTCCAAGAATCCACGTAAAAAGGGTAATTTTACCAAAAAAAAGCCACCCGCCATTTTTTTTAAAAAGGGTCAAAAATCACCAAAATCAAGCAAATAAGGTTGTATTTTCTAAATGAGGATTACGCAGTTAGGGTCCATATTCACTTGCTAGGAGAAACGAATTTTAAAAAGTGTCCGGAATGCTGTACTTGCTTCAAACGGTGCTTTCAATCCCTAAATTTCCAAAATTTTCCGCGCTACGCGACGGCAAAGAAAACATACACAGTTTTTTGTACAAGCCTATCACTTACCCATGAAACGAACAACGTTTAGTCAATTTCCGGTTTATAAACTTTTTAAAAACTTTTGGGACTTAATTTGGAGTGCATAATTGCGCGGATTCGGACACCATTTTCAGGGAAATTGACGATTTATAGCTGCACCAAATGCGGAAATAAGTGCCTAAAATAACGTTCTCTAAACGCGAATTCTCCCGGACCCTTTAGACCCATAGGAAATGTCTGACAACTAAATTACCTCAAGGTTCTGCGATCCGCCCCGTGCCGCTACGAACGTCCCATAAAACACCTTTAAGTTTTAGTAGTTCAATAAAACCTACATGCATACCTATTTTACAGTTATCCAGTCGACATTGGCCTATATGCAGTTTAAAGTTAACCACTTACAATATCAAATTGTTTTTTTATCAAATTTGCATCAGAAAATGTATTTATTCGGAAAGCAAACATTGCTTGGCATGGGTCTTCCGCCGCTCGCGCGCGAGAGAGAATTCCCGTGACCACTTTACCATCAAGTATGTTTTACTTTTTATAAGCCCATTTATCATACCTATATGTTGGTATAGTGAATCACTACAAATTTCAAATTATATTTATATCAATTCGCATGAACATGTGCGTTGGAAAGTGAAGATGCATAGCGCAAATTAGTGTCAGCCTCAGCAGCAATCGTCGACTTTTCGAACTAGATCGTGCGCCGTACCTGAGCAGGGCCGTAGCCATGGGGGTTGCGGGGGTTTGCGACGAACCCCCCCATGAAAAAGGTCCGCTTTATGAGTTGGAAGGTCCGCTTTGTCATGTTGAAGGCCGTTGCCAAGTTAAAGTTGGTTGGCTGCGTTAAATGTTGAAATTCTTGTTTTAAGGGTTGTGGTGCGTGGTATATGAAGACTTCTAAGTAGCTGTTAATTCATTCACCTTACGCATAGGTTGATGTTATTTTACTGCCTTTAACGATGGGAGAGTCAACCCACCTACCTACCTATCACCCCCCCCCCCCCCGTCCTCAGGAATTTTGAGAGACGGTGAAAAATTAGGGTCCAACCTGCGCGCGCAGCAGCTGAAAAAAAATTGAGTTGTACGCCAAAAGTCCGCTTCTGGCAAATCAGCACCCCCACATAAATTCCTGGCTACGGCTGGTTCCTGAGATTGTGGATATTGCCCCTGGTCAAATGATTCCCCTTTTAAATACTTCCCGGATACAGATACTGGCTGAAACATTAACTTTCCCCTGAATCTTTCTGAATTACACCAAGATCATGATACAAGCCTCCCTGGTGTCCAAAAGACTATGGTTTTGGCATTTTACGACATAAAGGGGTAATACTAGCATCAATTACTGTTATCTAGGGTCTGGAGAAGAGAAAGACAATACTGGTTAGGGTATGCAACCAATTGCGCTACTGATACTGGTTTAGTGGGCGCAAATTCCATCAAGTACTTTGATAGTGTTGGGGTGTTGACAAATTCAAAGATTCGAAACTACGTATTTGGGTGCTTTTTGTGATTGCCTTGACACGGATGATACCCCTTTCTCATTGAGAAGTGCCCCCCTCCCCCCGGAACGATCGTGATGCATGGACTCATACTCACACTTTTGTAGCTCATCGGGGTGATTTGTTTTTCTTTGTGCACGTGTGGAACTAAACTAAGGCATCCCAAACCTAAAAGCTCCTAAAATTAACATTCGGTATCTGCTAATTAATGAAATATATAATAGTAAAATATTATCAAATGCCAATTAGTATTTCCTAAGCGTCCTTCGTAGTTTTATATCTACGGGTGCTTGAGGCATCGTCACCTCCATACTTTGAGCCTCCGGTTGGCATGGCGCACAAAATGTATAGGGCTTTATAAGCTGTTGCGGCCGCGCGGAGGGGACATGTTATCTAGGGCAATCTACACGACGGCGCAGATCCAGATCGGATCCCGTTTCCCGAGATCCAGATCCGGGGAGGACCGTTTATAGAACTCTACACGGCGCATGTGAGAAGAAGGTGCGAAAGTACGGGACCTTCGAGGCGTAAGTGTACGTATGATACGCGTAACCGTGGTGAACGAGGAATACTTTACGCGTAACCTAAAAGTAGCCGCTTAAGTGCAGCGACACTAACCAAGCGTGTACACACCATGTACGCGTTGCAGATCTGGCGATCATGCCCGTGTAGACGCAAAAATGGATACGAGATTGGACCGATCGGACCCGATCTGGATCTGCGGTGCCGTGTAGATTGCCCCGATTGGCTACGCTTTCCACGTATCAATTCATGCGAGTTTTCCCCGCGCATGTCGAGTTCTACACGCGCGGTGTTATCGAGTTTCCCTCGCCAGATGTCGAGGTGTGCAGCGTATATGTCGGTTTGAGTTTACAGCGCTATCTGGCCAGTGCCCTCTATACATCGAGTTGTGCTCTGTATATGGTGAGTTTGACCATAAATCAGTCCGTTTACGCTCCAGTATCAAATCATGGGCGTTTTTCCCGCGCATGTTCGAGGTTTCACCACTGTGTATCGATTGTCCACCTATGTCGAGTCGCGGTTGCAGCTAGGCCATCTGTCGCGTTTCCAGCGCTATCTGTCCAGTCTGCCCTCTATACATCGAGTTTGCTCTCTATGTGAGTTGACATAAATCCTGTCCAGTTTCAAAATCGCGACATGATTTTGTTCTCCACATGAGGAAAAACTCGACATGATTTTTGGTGTATGGTGTTAAAAAAAATAAAAAAAATAAAAAAAATAAAAAAAATCATGTCGAGTTTGCTTTTTCTCAGGTTGAGAAAAAATCATGTCCAGTTTCATGCCAGTTTGAAAGAAAATAATGTCCAGTTTTTAAAATCGGCCATACTTTCTTTGGACTGAATTTATTTCTGGACATGATTTAGAAACTCGGGCACATAGAGTTCAAACGGATAGGCAGCGCGGAAACTCGACAGTATACGGGTGTAAACTAGATATATACAGCGCGGTAAACTCGATTATACAGCGCATGAAAATCGCCATGATTTGTACGTGGAGCGTGCCATAGTTATACAATCCGGCCAAGAAGCTCATGCATCAGCCGTTCTGCAACTTCCACCGTAAATTCTTCTTTCATCCCCCCTTTCACTCTCATCAGTAAATCCATTGGGAAGCATAAGCTACAGGCCATTCAAACTCAGATAAATCGAATCTTCTTCGTATAAAGTAGACCATTTGATAGAACAAGGGGAAATGGAAGACTTCGCATTTGCCGGCAAACATCTGTGTATTTCAGCGTGGCAGCGTTGGAATCAACATGTTAGCACTATGCGCCCAAATCGCCGATTTTACGGAGCAGGCACTGGCTTTTGGAAAACAGGCCCTGGGCTTTTCGCTTTTACTTTCGGAGTAGAGTTAACACATAAATTAATATATTGTAATTCGGAACATTATCTATCTCCTAAAACATGCTTAAAACCCATTTGGTAGTGAGCTTACGTATGGGGAAACGTCGTTTAAGGGAAATGCACTCAACTGCATGTACCACACTTAAAAGTAGCGTCAGAATTGTTGTCGTTTCAAAAAGCAATGAATTAGCCGGCCATCTGTGCATACATTTATTCTTCAATCTATAGGATCTAATCTATGCTTCTTGCTGTCCAAGATTCTAGAAAAGCACTATTTAAAACTAGGACGAGTCTGTTCTCCAGAAACATCTTCACCCAAACCAAAATGGTTTTGTGTAAAAATCATTGTGATTTAGCCTTGATCGACACATCTATGACAAATTTCAAATCAACACTGCAACTTGGTATTTTCCCATACCTATCGACCATGAGGATATTAATAATAATAATATCCTCCTCCTCTCTCCCTTTTTTAAAGTCTGACTCAGAGATTTCGCAATCATTAATTTTTTTGTTGAATAATAATGAAAAATAGTCAACTAGAACCCAAAGATAGTAACCTAAATGCACAATTCCGAAATTGCGATGATCGGAATTTCGTTGATGCCAGTATCATTTATGTGTAGTATACGTCCCACAGGAGGGTGTATAACAAAAATTCCGATGCGGAATTTTAAAAACAAAAGTTGTTTGATTGTCTATATGAAGGAATTCGATTTAGCTTAGCAATTCACCCAGTGATTAGTATATGGACAAGCATCGGTACATGCAAAAAACACGGATTTATTGGAAATTGAGGCGCCCTCCTCAGAAAACTCTATGAGCGGCTTTAATTGACCCACACGCCTTTGACCTAAATTTGTGTACACCCGAAATGAAGCTTGGGTCAACTGTCATGGTCTCGGGCAGTTCGACTGGAAGGTTGGGAGAAGCATTGGTTAAAATCCCAACGTAAACGATTCACATAAGATGCCATGTTTCTTTCATATAGTACGGTAAAGTTTCGCGTTGTAATGTACCGTTTTAGCCAAAACCAGCATTTGTAAATTTAATTAACACCAATTTTCAACCCAACCGATATTTTAACAAACGTGGACAAAGGGCACCTAGATAGGGATCCGCAATTAAATTTTGCTACGATGATTTAGTAATTTTTTTTGATATTTGCTTGTGTGTTACCTTTTGTTCCGAATTGGAAAAACTATATCCTCCCCCCAATTTCTAGGGTAATTATAATTGCATGCCTATGACCCCGTATGGTTGAGCAATTGATTATGGGAACTGGTTCTAAAGGGATAAGCACGAGATTGCTCGATCCGAAACTCAGCAACAATCATAAAGCTTCGATTTCTCGCGGCGCTGGGATTAATCGCTTACTCGCATGGTGTGCTAACATAACCTGCAAAGTGGTGGTTCTCCGCCGATTTCTATACGTTGCGTATCAAAATTCCGAATTTGAGTTATAAAAGCCTTTCCATGTGAATCTCAAAGATTTATAAGCGTAATACGCTGCACCACGACCTGTCCAGTTTGACCACAAGCACAGACATTCTGATCTTTGTTCATTCTGTATGGTGTCTGTAAAACATAATCAGCTTTTAGGTATTTTGAGACGCCCACGACGATAGCCTATTTGCGGGAGACAAATGGCCCAAATTTCCTCAATATTAATTTTTTTCATATTTGGTGCTTTTCGTACATTAAAGTCGTTATATGGAATGTCTACACATTTATCTTGATTTTATACAATAAACAATGTTATTCCAACTTTTTTTATTCTCTCGGATTGTCACTGCTATTCCCGTTAGTGATAAGTGCGGGGTCCATGAACCTCCTTGTTGTACAGCCTGTCTCCAAAACATGGTCACTTCGAAAAACGATATAAGTCCTTTTGTACGTCACGTTAAAGAAAAAAAAAAGACCAGGCTTTTCAAAACTTTTTGCTTCATCTACATTCAATGTACTGTTGTTTGTTAGAGAGAATAATGACCGTACAGCAACCTCCATTAACTGTGGAGGAAGAGATTATGGTCTTCTACGCAGTCCTACGCACACCTTGATACTTTGCTTCCGAAATTTAGTGCTGCAGCATCAAGTGAAAAGGGCTTGGATTCGTACCAACCAGGTGTTCGGTCCCCAAGCTGATGCGTAAGTTGTGTCGCAACTCATGCTCAGCACAAGTTAAGATTTCTATTAGTTGCTACTTACGTCTGTTCCCCAACCACCTGCTGAGATGGTTCTCAGTTGGTGATACGCATTTCAGATTCGAACCTTCTTAGACGATTTTTTCTACTCCAAGCCTAACGAAAGGGATTAGCAGCGCTAATGCGAGAGAATCGAAAAAAAAAAATGTGGAAAATGCATGTTTTTAATTATAAATCAGGGATAAGGTGTTACAATTCATATAACTGCTTAATGTAGAAAACAAACACCAAATAGTGGAAAAAAAAAATGTGAAATATTTGGAGGAAATTTGTCCATACCGTTCCCACAAATAGACTACATCGACGGCGTCTCAAAATCTGATGCACTAAACAGGATTGGGGTTTTACTTTACACCAGTACAGAATGAACAACGATCAATAATTGTTGTTTTTAGAGGCTCAAATACTGTATTAGCATGGTGCCACAATATTTCACGTGCAAATCTGTGTGTGATATCACCGGGAAGGCTTTTTTGATTCTTCAAGTCGTAATTTTGATAACGCACGTATAGAAATTACCGAATCGGATAAAACGTACTGGCTTGCCCTTAATACAGGATTTCAGTCCAACATTGCAGGTTATGTTCGCATATCCATGCCAGAGTCAACAACATATAAAAATATGGAATTTTGATGATTTTTTCGGTTTGTTTTTCGGATTAGCAAATCGCTGGTAATCCCTGTTTTTTAAACGATGTATTTGTGGGTTTGTTTGTGGCTTTGTGCGAGAGTGTGCGACAGTGCTTCGCTATTGTCCTTTTCGCCTATGAATGTATATTAAAAGGTTAGTGCACTTAAAAAACAGGCATTATTAATCGGACACGACCATGTCTATCATATTCAAAGGAAATTAGTACATGGTTGTTCGCAAGCCGACTATAACAAATCCGGCAAAATGTAAGGTTTTGCATTTTCCAGTTCCAAATATTTTTGGCCAGTCTGTATGGGAATTTTGCTGGAAACAAGAAAAACATGGTGAAGATTAAATCGTTTTTTAGTTGTTAGAGTTGACAGACATTATATTTTCCTAGGTAAATATGGAAAAATACCATTCTCAAAAATCCCTACAGCAAGGTAAAACAAAAGGTATGAGCAATGGTCTTCATATTCATTTACCATTTATTACTATATAGGTCATGTATGGACAATGTAGTCCTGCGTCGTTTGGGGGGGGGCACAAAAGAAAAAAAAAAAAAACCAACCCCAACAAAAAACAAGGAAATATTATCACCATTGGGGTTACTTTATTTCCGATTTCTGTCATTTTTTCATTGAGTTCACACGAGTCCTCCCAAAAAGCTTTGTATTACACTAAGTAGCCAAAAAATGATGTTATTTTAGAGGATTCTTCCTTTGAACCAATATTCTGTATACATGCAGTTGATCATCTTGCAATATAAGTTATCTTATTGTTTATTGTATGTAATGTTCCCATTTTGCTTCTTCTTTTCAGAGTAGTCTGGAGTGTTGTGGGTGCTGGTGGCAAAACATTTAAAAAAAACGGGATCCATGGTAGGAAACTACAATACATGATGTCCCCCCGAAAAGTAATTTGCCCATGTTAACATAATACCTTTATTTAGATATGGCTACAGAAACAAAAATCCGATCAAAAGGTTTGACCCATCTTATAAATCAGGGATAAGTGTGTACAATTCCATATAACTGCTTTAATGTAGAAACAAACCACCAAATAGTGAAAAAAATGAAATATTTGAGGAAATTTGTCATACCGTCTCCCACAAATAGACATACATCGACGGCGTCTCAAAATCTGATGCACTAAACAGGTGATTGTGGTTTACACCAGTACAGAATGAACAACGATCAATAATGTTTGTTTTTGAGGTCAAACTGTATTGATCATGGTGCACAATATCACGCTGAAAATCTGTGATATTCACCGGGAAGGCTTTTTTGATCTCAAGTGGGAATTTTTATACGCACGTATAGAAATTACAGAATCGGATAAAACGTACTGCCTTGCCTTTAATACACGGATTTCAAGCCAACCACTTGCAGGTTATGTTCGCATATCCATGCCAGTAACAAACATATAAAAATATGAATTTTGATGATTTTTTGGGTGTTTCGGATTAGCAAATCGCTGCTAATCCCTTTAAACGATGTATTTGTGGGTGTAGCGTGTGCAACAGTGCTTCGCTATTGTCCTTTTCGCATAATAGAATGTATTAAAAGGTTAGTGACACTAAAAACACAGGCATTATTACTCGGACGACCATGTCATCATATCAAAAGGAATTTCTAGTAATTCATCCCAATCGTGTCACCATAGAAAAGTTTTTTGGACAGATCATTAGTTGGGATAGGGGCCATAAAAAGAGACATCTGAGGCTCGATTCATCTGTTCATGAACGAATTGAGATAATCTGGCATTTTTTCAGGTTGTCCATCATTTTCAAAGACTTGTGTTCCGTCGGATCCAAAACACGCGCGCTCAAAAGTCAGGTACAGTCAACTCACCTGTTACATATGAATACCACTGAAGCAAATACGATTAGACAGAATTTTTGAGAGCTATGTTTTTTGTAGGCTACAAATACGCTACGCGTGACCGATGCTTTCATTAAGCATAGAATTGATTTCTCTCAGCTATCTGACTACATGTTTTCAATAGATTTAGCTTGGAAATTTTACTCCCGATTTTAATTTCCACCCACTGCCCATGCCCCTCATTCAATTCCCATACCTTCGGAAAAGTACTAGAGGTTGCACTATGGGTTGAATTCTACTAGTACACGGTGTTCGCAAAGCAAGCCCGATCTAATAACAATCCGGCCAATGTAAGGTTTTGCATTTTCCAGTTCCAAATATTTTAGGCCAGTCTGTATGGGAATATTGCTGGAAACAATAAAACAAGGTGAAGATTAAATCGTTTTATTTGTTAGAGTTGACAGACATTATATTTTCCTAGGTAAATATGGAAAAATACATCTTAAAATAATTCCATACATGCAAGGTAAAACAAAAGGTATGAGCAATGGTATTCTGTATTCATTTACCATACTTTTACTATAGGTTCATGTATGGACAAGGTAGTCCTGCGTCGTTTGGGGGGAATATTCTCACCATTGGGTTACTTTATTTCCGATTTCTGTCATTTTTTCATTTGAGTTTCAAAGAGTCCCTTCCCCCAAAAAGCTTTGTATTCACTAAGTAGCCAAAAATGGATGTTATTTTTAGATAGGATTCTTTTTGACATATTCTGTATACATGCAGTGATCATCTTGCAATATAAGTTATCTTATTGTTTAGTGTATTTAATGTCTCCATTTGCTTCTCCTTCTTCAGTAGTAGTTGTGTTTGTTGTGGTGCTAGTGGCAAACATTTAAAAAACGGGATTTCCTTGGTAGAAACTATCCAGGCTGTCAAAAGTAATTTTGCCATGTTTAACAAATAACTTTATTTATATATTGGCTACAGAAAAAATCCGATCTAAAAGGTTGACCCATCTTCAAAATTCCAAACATGTTCCTGCAGAATCTAATTCTGAATACATATATAATCACCAAGAATAAGATACCTGTAAACTGCAAACATACTTTAATATGCCCTAATATTTAAAAAAAAAAATATTTATCAGCTTGATCAGTATCCATTTTTTAATTTTGTTTGTGTACAAACATGACAAATAGGCTGTTTTAATGTTTATACTACTTTCCGTAATTTATACCATACCTTGAGGACATTGTCTTTTACTTTTTCAATTATATTATTATTTTTTATTATTTTACTTTCGCCAAGTTTCAGATATAACCTCCTAGGCATCTAACCGTATCTATTGCAGTACCTTTAAGACGGTATTCCAATATGTCATATAATTCTATAGTATAGATCATTTCTGGTGTAGGCCTATATTCTAAAACATCCTTTTTGGAAAGGATCCCATGGGTTTATATATTCAGAATTTGTCGTTCGGGACCCATTCATCCCACCTCCGACCACCCAGGGCCGGAATAATAAACCAAAAAATTTGCAGTCAGATGCTAAAATTGATCATTGGTTGTGTATTCATGGAAATACGTGATTGACAAAAATAAAAGTGATAGGCAATTTGCATAAACCAACATTTTCAAAATGGCCGCCATTTGTAAAGGTAATAGCCTACTATGGTGCCTTAGTGTTGGGAATTAATATTTTCTGGGTCAAGAGTTCAATATGCCAAGTTGCCAGAATTGTCTGAGTCAGAAAAATTTATACTACATCGGCTATTTTTCCAAGATGTCCGACATCTCGTCCAAAAGAAAACCCGTATATTTCTTATTATATAACCTAAGAAATGATTTTGGTGTCAAAATGATTGTTCTTTCTCAGTGCAAGGAGTTTCAATACAACATTCTCAAAACTGTAATATGAATATAAAAGGTGTTTATTGGCATTTGTCAACTTTTTTCCAAGATTGCCCAATATTTTTAACGACACGTACCCAAGCTGTGATAATTAATGCATGTCGGCTATATGGCAAGGATAAATATATTAACCCAGATCAAATTAATACCAACGCAGAATCCCAGTAACTCCTCCTTAGAACCTCTAACTGTGCTTTAATGGCCCTATGAACGAAAAACCCAAACACTGCTACCAATAGGTGTGCACGTTGACTATTGCATTTCATTTTTCGAATTCGGGGCCATTTTACTCTTGAGATATCTGAAACAAACAAATTCAGAGTTTCTATTAAAATAATAAGTCCAAAACATATCAAAAATTACCCAATGCAATTTGCAATATATATTTTGGGGAATACATATTAGTAGTCAAGGTGTCACATTTGGGTGTCGCATTGGTAGTCATGAATAATAATTATGACTCGCGACCATCTGACAGTTGTGAGAATATTGCTGTTTAAAATCCTTGACCTAAAAAAACATCCACTTTGTCACCCAAATCGTCACCCTAGGTGCTGTATAGCATGAGGTATAAACATTTTGTCTTTTATATTTGACCATCTTGGAAATATTGACGTATGAAAACTGCCATTATTTTATATTCATCTCACCAGTTTTGTAAATAGTTTTTATTAACTCCTTGACCCAGAAAATTCTTTAACTTTGACACCACATGTCATCTTCATAGGCTATATATTAAGACATGTATGTTTTGTCAAAAAATGTCAGCCTCTTGAAAAAAAATATCGGCACATGCACATTTTAAGTTTGGGGAATAGTTTGTTTTGACTTGACCGCAGAAAAACCATTTTTTACCCCAAACTTGTCTTCTTAGTTGTTTTTGGCTTTAAGATGGCTTCCACTTTGGAATATGGCGTCGTATGCAAATTGCCACACCACTTTTAATAATTGTCATCACCCGTTTTCATGAAGTCCACGTCCCTACGGTCAATTTTAGCTAGATGACAATGTTCATATTTCCTGCCCCGGTTTACCACCTCTTAACCTGGTTGGTGGCTCAGCCCTACTTCAAATTTTATTTACTTTAACATTGTTTAATGACACCAAGAATAGTGCAATCTATACTAATAAAGAGCGAACTTCGCCATGTTGTTTCTTCTTATAGGATGCGCCATTTTGACCCAGGAGGTCTCCATTTTGAATGTGTTACCTATTCATGTAATACCCTTCCCCATCGTGTCTCTCGATTGCCATGGGTTTATGTCTTCCAAACTGCTGATAGATGATTTTAGATTTCATTGAATTGCAAATAAACGTTTTGTAAACATAGCTGAACATTTGTAAACAAGTAAAGATGCGTATTGCATTCCGGTGTTTTGAACAATTAAATCGTAGATTGAGGTACCGTTTTCTAGGTACCAGTTGTCCCTCCATGTTTGTGGGGCTGTATTACCCATGTCCCTTCGCGTTTACCTTTGTGTGCCATTTCTATGTAAAATTATTTATTTCTTGGTGATAAAGAGAACAATAAGAGGCCTACTGCAACACTCAAGATTGCTTATACTTCGTATTTTAATTCATCATAAGACTTTCTAATGATACCACGTGTTATTTTTGACGCAAAATTCGGTGACCTTTTTGTTCTCGCGTTAAATCGTGATCGCGTGGGCGAGTTTGACATCTTTGATATTTATTTTCTAAAGTATTTATTTTTTGAAAACAAAATAAGAACATAAAGATACCTCATATATCAGTTGAACATCGTTTAAACTCTTTTTTGTATGTTTAATTGGCATCATGATCATTAACGTATTTTTGGAAGAATAATTGGTGAACCTCCGCCTGACTTTAAAATACAAAGAATTGACTGGACACTCGCGTCCGTGGTAATATGTTTGTACTGGCATGCACGAAACAGGAAAGTTTGTGGAGGTCGAATACGACAATGACTAAACATTTAGGCCTAAGTAAATAATAACTTACCTATTCTATTAGCTCGAAGAAAGCAGTCTGGTTTACCACCTGCAGTGGCATGGATTAAAGGGGATGGCCCGATTTACTATACAAATATTTAATTTTGATAGAATTGCCGCGGGGGGGGGGGGAGTCTCACACCAATGACCATAGCGGGGATGTGCCACAGACATGGTCCCATTTTTAACCTTCTGTTATATCATGACCCCTTTTTTCATGCCAATTTTGGTATAGCTAATGGGTCCGGGTTTTTTTTTCAAATTTTCTCATGCCCGATTTTAAGTCTATTTTTTTTTGTATTTTTTTGTTTATTGTTAATTTTTTTAAAAGATTTAATTTTGATATATTGCCCCTCAGAGGGTTCTCACACAATTGACCCATACTGGGTCGTTCCCACAGACCATCGGTCCCATTTTCACCTCTTGTATATCCAATTTTTCATGTCATTTTGGGTATAGCAATGGGTGGGTTGTTATTTTTCAAAAGGTTTTCTAAAATTTGTGGGAAAATTATTCAAATTTCTCAACGGAAGCCAAATTTCTAAAAGGTTGGTTGGTTTATTAGTCAAATTTCCTCAATCCGAAGCCAAAATTGTCCAAAATTACTAAATGCCAAAATTTTGGGAAATAAATGGCAAATTTTTGGTAAATTGCCCACAATGTGCATCGCCGTATAGGTATGATCCCTTGGCAAAAAAAAAAAATGGTATATCTAGGGTCCCTATACTTCAAGACTCTCGGCGGCACGTCCCTACCGGCCAAACCAACCCCCCCCCGGGGAATGTCTTTACCCCACCCCCCCACCCCCACAATCTGTAAGTTTCGCGCCGATATATCATCGGTTTTGATGTGAGAGTATATGAGAGCCCGAAACATTCCGTAGGTTAGTGCCAAATACCGCAACTTTCACCAAAAAAAAATAAATAAAAAAATGGGGGGTTCTGAACCAGAGCTATATTTGTGCAATATGGCCTGGAGATCCAATAATTATGCAAAATCAAATAACGTGCATAGTTAGATGGATGGGCATCTGAGTAGTGTGATCATGAATGGGATAATACCCGGATCATTACAAACCAGAGCTAACGAGAATCTTTTTTTCAAAAATTAATTCTTTCATCATCAAAATTTGACCGTCTTACAATCTTTCAATTTTGTAGGTCTAATGCCAATAAGGTTGTTAGTCTATTGTTATGCGATAAGCATAGGCTTAGGAAGGGGGGGTGGGCTTGGGGCTGGTGCCACCCCAATAATTTTGGAGGGGGCTCAAATACCCTGAGCCTCCCCCCCAATTAATCATCACCTTTTAACCAAAACATCAAATTCAAAAGCTTCACCCCCTCTCCACCAATTGGCAGCGCCCAGCAGACTTTCTCTCTTTGCCCACCGGGAGAAAAAATGAAATCTGGGGGGGGAGGGGGGGGGAAACGAACTTTTGGAAAACAACTTCAAGTTTGAGATTTTTAATACATTTCTTTGGGCCCGAAATCGCTGACATTTACCTAAAGTTTGGTTATTTTTGGCACTCCCAAATCGATGTTTTTCCCCAAACAATCCGTTCATTTTTCGCGGTGGGCCCCCTACCATCCCCGAAAAATTTCCTAAGCCAATGATAAGCCCTACGAGTGCAGTTTCATTTTATGTCAGTTTCAATGTCCACCGTGGGATATACTGTGTGAAGGCCGACCTAAACAGAATTTTGGCAGAGGAAATTTTCTGTACAACACCACACAAAATCGGGATCTTTGGATGGCCGATGGTTCAAAATACAGTTGAATGGCCAATGATACTGGTGTTAACAGCCTAACAACGCGTCATCAATTAACCCCCCCCCCCGCTTTAACCCCCTGGACACCTGTTTAAGAGAGTAGCTAAGAATTCCCATAGATATCTATGGGAGCTGGTCCTGTCAGGCGCCCTAGAGATGGCACCCTACGTGGCCAAGAAAAGTATAAGTTCTGAGGGGCCAAAAAGCTGGCGTCAGGGAAAGTCAGTACGTTCAGGGAAATTCATCCGATCGAAGGATAGCGTCCAAAAACGATTGATTTTAGATTTAGGTCCATCAAACAATTTTTCAGATTTTCCTCAACTTTCTCCCCCCAGAGGGCTTCCCTCATTCCCAGATTAGGTACGCACTTAGAAGCCCCTTTCCTCCGACCAAAGCTACCCAACCTGGGAGGGGGGGGGGGGGGCTTTAGGAGTTCGTGCGAGGTTCTTGGTTGGCACATTGGGTCACCTGGCTTCGTAGTCATGTTGAGATAGGGGGCCTGAATTTGGCACTCTTGACATAACACATTTAAGGCAAAAAAGGGCCAAACTAACGAGGCTTGGAGAAAATACAGTAATGTTCTTAGTGTTGCGTCATGTGAAGAGTGATACAACCTGTTTAGGGACCGCTTCCATTCAAATCAGCTGCGGTTGCCCGGCGCGAAGCGCGGGGCACCGCTCGTATTTTGAAAGCATTTCTTTGGAATTGGAGTGTTTATTGTGTAATTCTATTATACTGCCCTGATTTTTTTAACAGATACCAACTTTTATAATTTAAAGCTTATTCCTTCAATTAAAACGTTGCTGCAATAACTAGTTGTCTCCATTTTATTATTGTATGAAAAAAAACAAATATTGGTCATTGAACTGATTATGTTGACTTTAAAGCCTGTATCTGGGAAAACCTATACTACATTTAATCTAGACTACACTTTAATCTGTGCTTGGTCTCTTTTGCCAAGTTGCAATCTTTGTGAGCTTCAAGACAGATGGCACAGTACTCTAACAAAAAACTCTGTCCATCATAAAGTGAACAAAAATCGATTTTGGTGTATCGTAGGTAAAATTGATTATAATTTCTGAATTGTCAAAATCATATAAAGATGAAACAAACACTAGTGGAAAGCCCTTTTGGTCTGTAATATTATCCAATAAGAATAATCATTTTAACATTCATATTTAACTTTTTTCTGATGTACCAATTTTGAGCAGGCTGCTACAATGAATTGCAGGACTACGGATTGTTTAACGCTGTAAAATCTTAGTGCAATATTCAAGCGTCTGTACAGAATTAATTCTTTTTTACAAGACCCCCTGGATCGCAATTGATTTTTCGGTCTGTCTGCCATATGACCATGTCACAAAAACACTCGGAAATTATTATGTGTTATAGTGTGGGTTTCTTATGTGTGCACTTCGTTAAAAGTTTGCGACGAGTCTATCATATTAAAATGAGAGTGATGCTATTCAATGAAAAATCAATGCAACTTTACATAGCGCGTATGAGGCCAACTTTTTTGCGTGGCATCACCTAAAGTGAACATGGCGATTCGTACAGATTTGTACTGTTTTCTTATTAATTTGATTTGTGCAAGAACGGGCGAATTAAACACTCCACAACAATTTTCACAGCAACAGTGCACCAGTCTGTGACCTCAATATCAGTTTCTAGTGCAGTAAAATTACAGGTTAATCTTAACCCTGGCCACTTCTGTATACGTAATATAGTACATATATGTGAGTGGCTTTAGAGATGGCGTCCAAAAATGTGTGCAGGCATATGGAAAGCCATCTAAAATGCATATCAGCAAAGACTAGGCTTGTTGAGACAATTCGATGCATTTCCATGCTGATTCTCAATATGCCTCGAAAAATGAATAATTTTGACCCTTTTGAAACAAAATTTGACAAATTTTGAGCGTTCAGCGACTATAGTCGCTTGACGGGTGCAAAGGATTAATTAATTTTATAAACACATATGCAACCCTCGTGTAATTGCATCAAGAAGTATAGGCCAGTCTCAATTTGACATTTCTGGGCAAAAACATTCGGAACGTGTGGTTTTATTTAGACTGGTACCATTTCTACAAAAACTGACCGGGTGAGGATTACCAGTCTGCATCCGTGCTTTTCTAGCACAGAAACGCACTTCTGAGTACAGAAGGACTGTGCATGCCACAGCGAAGGAAAGATTACATATTAGTTGCTACCGATTAGACCATGATGTGTTGTTTCAACGCCTTCAGCATAGAATGGTCATTGGCGCGTGTTGCATTGGATGGTTTAGATCATTACCTCTCAGAAGATCACAAGCTATCTGCATCAATGATGAGACTTCCGATTTAGCTCAACTGAAGTTGGACTTCACAAGAGTTACGTGTTGGACCAGGACTCTTTCCCATTTACACTCTGCCACTGGGAGACATCCATTCGTCGGCCTCAACTGAACTATCACTTCTATGCAGATGATTCGCAGATTTATGTATCCGTAAAACCTGTGCAGGAAGATGTTAACTCCGCGCTTCAGAGAATTGAAAAATGAGTCGATGATATTCAGAACAGGATGAATGAAAATTGCCTCAAAGCTGAATGATCTAAGACAGGAATTTATGGTCACTCGGATCTAAGCAGCAAATCGCAAAGGTTAATGTTCAACATGTTAGAGTGGGAGATTATTACATGCACCAGCTGCTAATGTTCGGAACCTGGGGATCATGTTTGATTCAAAATTTAACAATGGATTATATGTGACAGCAGTCAAAGGCTGCCTTCTGCTCAATCCGAAATATTGGCAAAATCCGGAAACATTAACAAGGGATTTGCAGCTGAAACTATTCATTAATGCTTGTCCACATCCAGACTGGACTCCAGCAATTCATTCTCTATGAATTACTAACTCACAACTCTCACGCTTACAACGATTGCAGAATATAGCTGCACGGATTATCCACATATACCAGAAAACAGATAATATAACCCTGGGTTGGCTGCCTACCGGTTCATAGACAGAGATTGGAAATACAAAATGTGCCTTATTGTTTCACATCTTGCATGAATGGCCTCTGTTACTTAACAGAAATAGTGCAAACCATCGGTTCCAGGGCATCGGGGCTACGCTCTTCAAAAGCAGGGACTTTGCAAGAAAAATCTGCATAACATCAATGGGGACAGCGGAGTTTTCAGGTTGACAGCCCATAAGTTGTGGAATAGACTACCTGACTATGTGTAAAACACTCAGGCACTGTAAATATCTTAAGAAGAACTTGAAGACATATTTGTACACAGAAGCATTTGCTGGGAACTCTCTGAATGTATTATACTTACAATGTTACTCTTTCATGTATATATTTTGTGCCACTGATTGATAGTATTTTCCCTGTAATTTTACTGTTATTTGGTTGTTGGCAGAGAAGCGCCATGAGCGTTGCTTGCGGCGGATACCGGCGCTTACAAATGGCGCCATTATTATATATTATCGTCACACTTGTCGGGTTTGTAGAAAAAATCTTTTCGAGAAAATTTACAAAATGGGGGTTTATACCTATTTAATACTTTTTCATTAATTATTCAAAGAAACAAAACTACGATACTTAGGTTCAAATTTTCAGGTTCATCACAACAAGTAAACGGGACATTGCGGGTCCCTAGAAAGCGTAAATTTAATAACAGGGGGTGGAGGCCAAGAAATCCCAAATTTAAACATCACCAATGGATTTTTTTAAAGAACTTGAAAATTTTATTAAAATTTAAGATTTTTAAAATAAGTGATAAAGCAAAAGGTTCATATTCCAAAAAACCATTGGAACGAAGAATCAACTCCACTTTAAGGGTTATTTCTGAATGTTTGTGTGACTAATGACGATGGGCCATGTGGATCATGAGAACACCCATGATGGACAACGGTGATGGCCCACATCAAAGCACCTCAGACATCTATTGCTGGACCAGTACTGATTCTATTGGCACTGTGAGGATTACCAGTTGCATACCGTGATTTTCATAGCCACAGAAACTGCACTTCGGAAGTACAGAATGATCTGCTGCATGCCACAGACGACAAGATTAATTTTAGTTTGATACCGTAGAGCATGATGTGTTGTTTCAACGACCTCAGCATAGAATTGTATTGGCGGTGCATTGGATTGTTAGATCATAACTATCAGGAAGTCAAACCTATCTGCACCAAACGATGAGACTTCCGATTTAGACAACTGAAGTATGGACTTCCACAAGGTTCATGCGTTAGACCAGGACTCTTTCCCATTTACACTTGACATGTGGTAGCACATCATTGTCGCATCAACTGAACTATCACTTCCATGCAGATGGTTCGCAGATTTATGTATCCGTAAAACCTGTGCAGGCAGATGTTGACTTCGCGCTTCAGCGAATTGAAAACTGCGTCGATGATATCAGAACATGGATGAATCACAAAATTTATCGCTGAATGACTCTAAGACAGAATTTATGTACTCGGATCTAAGCAGCAAATCGCAAAGGTTAATGTTCAACATGTTAGAGTGGGAGATTCTTACATTGCGCAAGCTACTAATGTTCGGAAACCTGGGATAAGTTTGATTCAAATTTAACAATGACTCTCATGTGACAGCAGTACAAAGGCGCCTTCCTGCTCATCCGAAATATTGGCAAAATCGGAAACATTTTAACAAGGGATGCAGCTGAAACAATCATTCATGCATTGTCAAGATCCAGACTGACTACAGCAATTCACTTATCTATGGAGTATAACTCACAAACTTATCACGACTTACAACGAGTGCAGATATAGCATGCAACGGAAGTTCACAGATACAAGAACAACAGATCATAAACCCCTTGTTGGCTGACTACTGGCTTCCAATAGAACAGAGATTGAATACAAAATGTGCCTTATTGTTCAACATCTTGCATGAAATGGCTCCTTGTTTACTTAACAGAACTAGTGCAACCAAATATGTTACAGGGCATCGAGGGCTACGCTCTTCAAAGCAGGACTTCTGAAAGAAAAATCTGCGAAACATCAATGGGACAGCGGAGTTTTAGGTTGCAGCCCCTAAGTTGTGGCATGCTTACTGATATGTGAAACACTAGGCACTGGAAATATTTTAGAAGAACTTGAAGAATATGTGTACACAGAAGCATTGCTGGAAACTCTCTGAACTGCTAAGAATACAATGTTACTCTTTCTTGTATACTTTTTTTATGCCACTGCCTTAGAGTATTTCAGTATTTTAATGTTATTTTTGGTTGTTGTGCAGAGAAGCGCCATGAGCGTCACTTGCGGCGGATACCGCGCTTACAAATTGCCATTATTAAAATTATTATTATCGTCCCACTTGTCGTGTGTTGTAGAAAACATCTTTTCGAGAAAATTTACAAATTTGGGGTTTATTACCTCATTTTAGAATACTTTTCATAATTATTAACAAGAAAATCAAAAAAAAAACTTACGGGGAAACAGGTCAATTTCAGGATTCATACCACAAAAAGTAAACGACATTTCGGGTACTAGAAAGCGTAAATTTAATAACAGGGGGTGGAGGCCAAGAAATCACAAATAAAACATCGTCATTGTTTAATACGTAATGAAATCTTGACCAAAAATTTCAGATTTTAAAATAAGTGATAAAGCAAAAATGTTCATTATTCCAAACTTTGGAACCGAAGAATCAACTCCAATTTAGGGTTATTCTGAATGTTTGTGTGTGAATAATGGACGATGTGTCCATGTGGATCATGAGAACACCCGTGACTGTCCCACTGGACTGGCCCACA